>JAGDQP010020387.1:0-23299 GCA_022664845.1 Lepisma saccharinum | reverse complement strand
TTATAACATGACAGGACTTGAGATGTATTGTTCTTCTTTTTTGTGTGTGATAACGTGAAAAAGCATATGACAAACAATACTTCGGATATTATTCTTTTTTCATTTTCAAAAATATTTCTTTTCACTTTCATTTTGATCACCGGATATAATGCCCAGTACTGTTTTGATTTTCAGATAAGTAACGTGTAATGTAGCTAGTGCTGTTTATGTGATCAAAACAACCCCATTGTTTGAAATATTCGAAGAACCAACTGTAGTAACGATTCTCATGGTTTAAAATTTCTGTGAAAAGTACAAAAAATATGGCGCACCTTGTTCAAGAAAAGGTATAAAAATTCAAATTTTAAAACCAGTCAATGTTGCCTAACTTTTTCATCTTTTAATACATGTAATATGATTATGGGAGGTTGCTGATAAACAAATCCGATGAAGAAAGCCTTACTGAAACCCGATTATGTATTCATTCATTATGCAAAATCAGCAAATTGTTATATCTCCTTTAGAAAAGGTTTCTTACAAAGTATCGAACTTCGTCAGAACTTTCTTATACAAGACAAAACCTAACATCATTTATTTGTAACATGTAATAAAATTCAAATAGTTTTAAAATCATATTGATGTTTTCCCCATTCTTTAGTTCCTTAGAAATCCAGGATTATCAAAGAGATCGTAAAATTGATTTTGTTTATGCATTGTTTTTGTATTTATTGAAAAAGAGACGGGGGTGCTCGGCTATACGGCCAATCTCTCTTTAGTATGCTTCGATCTTAGCATTAAGATCTTTTCTATTTCCATTTATGGTCTGACTTGCCAACTATGGTCTAAGCCTCTTACTTTTTAAGGATGACATCCCTCATCGATCAATCTTGCGGGGACAGGGAAGGAGACGGTACTTTCTTAAGATATCATCAGAGTATTCACCTGGTGACACTGAGGAATGACCTGGAAAAACTCAGACAGCTTGGCTCGAAACTGTGTGCCTCTTCATTGCTGATCAAAAGTCCTTGGCTTTACCAACTGAATCGTCACGGATACTGAGTTTCGTCATCCTTTTAATGGTAAGTTAGAATTTAATTACAATTTAACTCTTTCAACAAATTAATATTAATATCCATTTGTCAGACGTCCTGGTACAACCGGGACAGTCTGGTTTTGAGGAGATCTCCCAGCCGGTTTCGACAACGTACCGTGTCCTGAACGCACAAACCAAAATCGTGGACCGAGCGCAGAAGCATGTATCTGGCGTGTCCTGAGCGCACCGCAAGAAAAACTAATTGACCTTGCCGGGTAGAAGGAGCACCTCGAGCAACGTAATACTACTACTACTAATAACAATAATAATAATATGTTCATGCTTTAATAACTGCAAATGAAAACGGCGCGTGTTTAAACTATACTGCAGAAGGCATGGATTATGAAAGGCACATTTCCAAAAACAAAATACCACCTCAAAATTTCAATCAAATTTCTGTATGTAATCTAACGACCGCAGATATTTCCCCAAATCTCCATTTAAGTTTAACCTTTGAAGCAGTGTTTTTATTCTGTCATCTACAGAAAAGTTTTTTTTTTGTTGTTTTTTTTTTTTGTAATGGTTCTCCGATTTCTTGGCGTCTCAATACGAATTCTGTATATTCCGCCCTTTCCAATTTTTGTGTTAATACAAAAATGTTTGGAGCTGTCGTATTTATGATTCAATTTAATTTCCTATTCCATCCCTCAACTGGATTATTGGTGTGCGATGTCTTTGATTATGCACATTCCAAGATGAAATTGGCAATCTTTCATGATCTAGCCACTGACAAAAAAATAGTCATTAAATTCCGTAAGTCTGTCAAATTTTCCATTATAAACAACCACCTATCGGTCACTATATCTTCTGGTAGATAAGACAATGCACCTCACATATTACTGTGAAGGCGTATATCTTCGTTGTCATTATAAAGAGTTGCAAGACCTAATTCCTGCACCTTTCGCCATAAACTCTGGGTAAAATGGAAACTGCAACCAGATATTAATGCCGAAGGGAAACACTTCTTGAGAAAACTCATTACCGCAGCTTCGAAATCCTCCTTTAATACTTCTGGAATGTTAACAAGCGCAAGCAAGTAAGGCAATAGCGCAAAGACCACTGGCACAACAGAATTACTGTCACTTGTGCTGCCCTTATCCAGCTCCAGGTGTAGAGCTGCTTAAATTGTTTCGGACGACTATATTTGAACTTCCTTCTGTTTTTTCTGTACTGTCAAGTATTTTTTTTTTCGCATAGTTCGCCGGAATTTATAATTTCTATTCACAACGATTGAGAGATGATTCTACATGTAAAACTAAAATACTCTTTGAGATTTTGTCCTCTGATGCTTGGTCGTTTCCAAGTAACAAGCCCTTCAAAAGTTTCCCACCCAGTTTTTAAACAACCTGTATCATTAAAACTAGAATACAAACATAGCATAACACGTATTGGTGAAAAAGAGGGCACAGTGGCTCAGTGGTACAGCGCTCATCTGTGGTTCAGGGGTACCTGGTTTGATCCTAGGCCCCGTCATGTGAGTTTGTGATGGACAACATCGTGCTTGTGGGTTTTCTCGGGGTTTTCCAGTTTCCTCCCACTTTGTCACTCCACCAATTTCCTTCATCACTCACTTTCATCATTCTTTATTATCACGGCCTGAGCCTAAAGGCCTAATAAAGAAGAGCAGCTTGCTATTCTACCTTATTTGTCATGATAATGTTATTGAATATAATTAGTTACAGTTTACATCTCCCATTTTCTTTATTTGCAGTTATTAAAGTTTACTTTTGCACAAAATATCCTGCTCCTGCCCTTCAAGGTCAACTAGTCTTTCTTGCGGTGCGCTCAGGACACGCCAGATACCTGCTTGTGCGCTCGGTTCACGACTTTGGCTTGTGCGTTCAGGACACATACACTCAGAACACGGAGTTTTTAGAACTAGGATTCAGCAGCAAAAAAAGAAAAAAAAAGACTTTTGTATATCATTCTAAAATTTCAATTGTTAATCTGTGTATTGACGGTGAGGCGTCCTGGTTAAATCTGGTAAGTCTATTTAATAACAACTGAAACTAGTAAGAAAAAATATTTTGATTAAGTTGTGGTGACCAACAAGAGAAATTAAATGAAAGCAATAGAGAAGTTACAAAAATCCAAAGGAAATATGCATTTTCCAAGGGCGTATTACAAACAGAAAAGTGTGTTATGTTACAAAGATAAAATAAAGTTATTTGAATTCATTTATAGCATCCTTTCACAAACTGGCAAGGTCAACTTACACACACATACACCAATAAACACAGACAAATGAGAGAAGGAGGAAAAAGAGTGAACAATAAAGACTGGCGATCTTGCAAACTGGTTCTTTCTTTTGTACAAATTTAGCCGAGCCTCTGTGTTGTTATGATATGCAAAAGGTTCTTACATCAATCACCAGTCGACATGTTTATGATGTCTTCATTGCGTGGGAAGAGGAAAGCCCCCTTGAGAGAATCTTGATTGAGAATATGTGTCTACTAGATGACACCCTTTCTCAAACCTTGACTTTTTCTACTTGCATCACCAAAGAAACACAAACACACATAGTTATCCATAGTGGTGTGTTTTAAAAAGATAATTTTAAAAACTTTAAGATAGGATATTCAAATCGACCGGACGTAGTTCAGTTAGTAGAGGACTGGCTTCTCATTCGAGTGTCCTGGGTTCGATAGCAGCAGCCGATTATCCTAGCTCAGGTTTTTTTCAGGGTTTTCTTCAGTCACACCAATTAAATGTCGGGATGGTACCCTCAATTGAAGGTCCTAGCCCACTCCTCTCCACATCCTGTTCCTACCTAACAACTGCATGAGTGCAATAACTCGGTATACCTGAGAACACAAAACAAAATAAAAACAATGATGATTCGCTGACAAAAAAAGTTAGATTTAGAATTTCAATTTTCCGGTATTGTTAAGAGCGCAGCCTTAATGGATGAAAGAAAAAAGAAAGAGAGATGCCTCCATCTTTCTAAGGAAAGACAGAGAGAAGACTGACTCAAGAAAATGGAATGGTTGCTGTTAAAGGTTTCTTCTGAACATGAATACTGATTCGTTCCGGAGTGTATGAACTGAGAAAATCGTGTCCAACGCGAAGAATTCCTAATCAAACCACGTCCAAACATTGATAATTTTGCAAATGTTTTTGGTGTCATCCTCCTCTGAAAGAATATTCTTTTTCTTCACAATGGCACACACCCATAACGACTTTTGTCTAAAGGATAATTTCATTAAAATCTCTTTTTATTTTCTTTCATCAGTCGGCTTCTCTTTTTATGCATTTCCATACAAAGAGCTTCTACTTGATTCATTTAAACTTTATTTGTTTTTTTGTTGCAATCTTGTGACAAGAGGAGGATGTCTTTTGTCGTAATGAGGACAATGCACGTGAGCCATGGACATTCCTTGTTAACAACTGACCATTCAGAAACCATCAGAAGTTCTAATCAGAGTTGTCTTTATATTAATGTCCTACAAAAGTTGTCAGTAAAAGGTAGTTTTATGTATAGAATACGAGCCTCAATATGTTCTTTTTTCTTCTCTTTATTTCTCTGTTTCTCTCCTCTTGTTTCCTTAAATCATTCTTTTAAACTATTTATTAAGCAGACCACGATCTTTTAAATAGATTTTCCAGGTGCTTCAGTAACATTTTTATCCCGGAACAAAATTTGAAGACTGAATGAAAAGTATTTACTGCGATTTTGTTGCTTATACAAAAATTGAGATATTTTAATAAACAAAATACAAAATCATTCGTCACAGCTTACTCCTTTATTTACTGTATCCACCTTCCTACCTAAAGGAAACTGACTTCATGTAGTGTAACAGGATAGCAGGCAACAGTGACTTATTGAATTGTATATGGTTACTTATCCCTAGTACCGGACACATAACAACAACTACTTGGCTACAAAGCATTCATACAGACAGACCTCTATGATCATGAGATTAGCGACAAGGTATAGCAAGTAACATTTCGTAATACACCAAATAAGATAAATCATGTGACTTTACAACGAGTCATCATCACCTTTGTATTCGGTTCCTAAGATTATCTTAACAACGTAATATCTGTGTATCAAAATAATCGGTTATAATTGTTGTAATTGTGCTGTCTCTCTAATTCCATTGTAATAGCTCACCAGCTATCATGTGAACACGACGTACATTGATCAACGTTTCTATCCAATCCATGCTAACTTATTCCTTCTACATTCTAAAATTTGCGTATATAAAGACATATGTCACTACACTCTGTCTTGGAATATTATGCCGACGAATTCTACTCAGACTGGCATTCTGCAGGAATTTTACATTTAGCTCTTCGAGCAATAAGAGCCATGTTCTAAGTTCTGAGTTTAAGACCAGTCCATTGTAGGGCCGCGGTGGTGCGTGGGTTCGCCAGTTCGATCCCGGATCGTGCTATCCGATGGACAAAGAACCGTGTGAATCAATTTTCTCGGGATTATCTCATTTTCTCGAATCTTCTTTAATCCAACAATTCTTCCATCTTCATCCATTCGGCCTGAGCCAAAGTTCCCAAAGTCCTTAACATACAATTTAATTCAAACAAATCCATTCCTGATATAGGAAGACTCAATTGGTATCTCGAGTGAATGAGAATCATCTTCAACTATTTGTATCTCACGAAAATACAAGAAAAAAACACCTAATTCTAATCAGAATCATTTTCTTTATCAGGGTCTGTTCTACCTGTTTTCATGCCTTTCTTATGGGTTATCGTTTGGAACAAATATCCTCCATAAATTAAACTCCTAAGAAACTACATTTATGATGTGATGAACACACCTTATTCAGATAACCTCTTTCAGTCCTTGCTTCGATTCCTTTCAGCGTTACAAGATCCTGGCACTCTTTTCTTCTACACAAACTTACTTTTGGTTAGTCATATCATACATTGTTACGTTACCTCGTATGCATTCGCTATTAAATACTCTTTACTCATTTTGTAAGGCCAATTTTGCACTCTTTACTTTTATAAAACCTATCTTACTCTGAAACCCTGCATATAATCATTTTCTGGCAAACCATCATCCAGAGCTCGATTGTGATTTTGTTTTAAACTGTTTAGTGATAAAGAACGTGTACTGGGTATGTTTTATAATATCACTGCTTTTGTTCATTCAAACCATCAAACTTTCGACCAAATTCAATCTTCTCCTCCAACCCACTTTCCCCGACTTCCTCGTGTTGTTCATCTTACAAAGTAAAGCAGTGATTACTTTCTCGCACGGCAAATTGCATTTATTCTGAATGATTATATTCTTCCCTTTATTTACAACATTCCTTACTTTCCTCCGACACTCGCTTTACCTCCTCCCACTCTCATCCTCTGAAAAATGAACCAGTGAATTCACCATTCTTTATTTTCAGTTCCGACCGTAAAAGATTGGTACTGCAGATCTTTTTCGAGCTGCTTCTTGCTGAGTTTCAAAGGTGTTTCAGGCGTGCATTAACGGCAATACATGTACCAGGTGCGTAAATATGAAACCGGAATTTATGTGCAGAAAAGACACAGTGATTGGATGACAATGCTAAGAACTATTTTATTCGAAATATTGGCCGTCGCTAGCGATGCATTTCTGCCATCGTTCCGACAATGTGTGGATGCCAGAACAAAAAAACTGTGCCTCTTGTGCTGCAAACCAGTCATCAAGCCATTTTCGTACATTTTCGTAAGATGTGAAGCGCTGGTCAGCAATTGCGAGTTCCATGGATGCAAATAAGTGAAAATCGGAAGGCGCAAAGTCTGGTGAGTAAGCCGCATGAGGAAGGATTTCCCAGCCAAACGTCGCAATCGTTTCCTTGACCGGTTTTGCTGTGTGGGAGGGTACGTTATCGTGAAGCACAATCACTTTATGTTATCTTTGCTCCTATTCTGGTCGTTTTTCATGCAAAGCTTGATGCAAATCGATCATTTGTTGTCGGTAACGTTGGGTATTAACGGTTTCGCCAGGTTTCAGCAGTTCATAATAGATCAATACCTTCTGATCCCACCAAACAAAAAGCATTGTCTTCCGTCCATAGCGATTTGGTCTTGCAGTCGATGTCGCCGGTTCTCCTGGTCTTTTACGCTTAGGATTCTCGAAAAAGATCCACTTTTCGTCACCAGTCACAATTCGATGGAGAAATTATTTCCTTTTGTACCTGGCGAGCAGAATTTCTCAAGTGGTTTTTCGGTTTTCCTGCTGTCGTTCAGTCAATGCATGTGGAACCCATTGTCCCACCTTCTGAATCTTGCCCATGGCTTTTAAACGTATGGAAACTGCCTCCCGCGATTCTGCAGCAGTTTTCTTCAAATGGTAACAAAAAATCAATGCTGTCCGCACATCGTAGTTTGTATGTACAAACTGCGCCATGTTCAACGCTATTAAACACTACACTATGACATGAAACTTGTCTGGTTGTGAGTTGCAAATCGTTATCAGCAGTCAAAACAAGCAAGTGGCGCCAAGGATGTAGTTTTACGGTAACCACAGTGACAGCTAACGCCGTCTATGCACAAATTCCGGTTTCATATTTACACACCTAGTAATGGAATGGGGAATATAAACCTCCCTTTAGTCTAACTCTTTATCTTTGCCAACTGTCTAAAGACTGCTGTAAGAACTCATTTTTGTTTCTAAGCACATAACATTAGGAACTCATTTTCGGCATCAGCTGAATATTATGATAAAAAGATTTGTGGGGGAAATCTGTGTAATGGACTATTCCCTGTTAAGCAGAGAGACAAAAGAATGAAGAATCCGTTGTGACAATGACCTTTGATCTTTATTTCGTCTCTTCATCTTGGCACAATAAGATATAATTGCGACAAATTCAATAGAGATTTTTTTAAAATCTCAAAATCTTTCATTAGACATCATCCTATATTTTATGATTCATTACGGGAATGATAATCTCGTTAAGACAAAATACTGGGTTCGGCGTAGCAATCTAACATCAAAGAATTCTGAGGAATAGTATTAGTAGTAGTTATGATAGAAGTAACAAAAAACGATGTGGTATGGATCAGTGTCTTTTTGTTTTATTGACCAGAGGAGCAATTTTTATGCTTAACTGGGTGACGTGGGACGCAAAGACGACAAAAGACCATGAACTGATAGCCTTGTTGTCTGAATGAGAACAATGCACGGCCAAGCAACCAACCTCCTTGATGAAATCTCTCAAACGAAAAGTTGTCATCTGCAGCCATCTGCAGCAAAAAAGGATTTGAAAAGAATTATTCCCACCATAATCTGTTGAAGTGTGAACGAAATTGCTTCAAACGCCTTCAAAGAAACAAAAAAAGAGGTACGAATGAAGTGGAGGGAAGAAAGTATAAATGTGGTACCGCCGCGGTTTTGTCGGGTGGTTAGAAGAGACGAAGAGCAGTTGATGACAGAAGTATTCAAGGTGTGGGAGAGGACAATTACACTTCGATAAAACGAAGAAAAGAACTTCCTTTGAACAGGTGCATCGCTTGTTCGAGCAAGCGTTCCACTGACAGAAAATTGGCATTAAATTTTCCACACCTGCATCTGCAATGAGAAGGTGGCACATATGCAACGTCCATTTATGAACCCCTTTTTTGTGATCTTTGTGGTCCATGTACATCAACGTAAAAGTTTTTGTGTGATGCCTTCTCTCTAGTTAATTTTAACACGCACATCGATTATAAAAGTGGGCATTTTGTCTGTGCATATTTTACGTGTTAGTGTTAATCTCAAATTTCCTCTACACACACAGACACAGAAATTTGAAACTCCTTCGCGAAAACTCCTTTCGTTAGTTCAGAAAAAAAAAGGTCTAAAAACCAGTCCAGAGAAGAACGTTCGAAACTGAATTCACTATCTCTTCTGTTGCTATAGCCTCGTGGTCTTGTGGTTAGGGTCGCGGATTTCGGATGTTACTTCGTAATCAAAGACCCCCGGATTTGAACCCTGGTGGAGACACAAGTAACTTGAAGCCCATTATAAACTGTCCATAAAATTCATCCAATGTACAGCAACGCCAAACCACCAGCAGCTTAACTTGCCCAAGAATCTTCGAGGTATAACCCTTTCTTCGGGAAGAACACTTATCATCTTTCTTTTTCTGTATTAAATTGCTGTTACCGCCCATACAATCCATTTTATGTTATCGTATCTTTTCTATATTAAACTTTAAGGAAAACGTACAAGTACAGTTATTATGCTAACTATTAAAATAATGCTGTATACGAAATTAAACGTGCAAAGCAATTACAGTTTCTGAGCACATTTATTTATAACAAATAGATTATGTGAAAGTGAATGTTATATTTTAATGATATAACCAGCTAATTGTGAGAATTGAGACTAAAATACAAGCGAAAAGATAAAATCATCTGGCAATAACTAAAAGATATAAAAGATCAGAATTGGAAACGTTGCAAAGTACAAAATTAGTATAGCCAATTAGATAATATGAAAAACAGATGTTAATAAAATAGCATGTTTTAACTTAAGTGAGAAAATAATAACCAAGGAATAAAGGACAGCGATCATGAAGCAAGTAAGTGAAACAAAAGCCTTGAATGAAATAAGTTTAGTGAACTGAAATAACCTGCAACAACAATGAAAGTGGTGAAGGGGCAATAACGGGTGTAAATTAAGTGACAAAGTAGCAAAATAAAAAAAGGAGACTATGAGCACTTTGTCTACATAACAGCCTCTTGTTATCCTTCATCTCATGACAAACTATAATAATTTTATGAAGGAGCGCTGAATAATAATTACATGAAAAAAGACGACAGAAAAACTGCACAAGAGAAGAAAGATTGTAATGATGATTAAGATAATGATTACGATAACGGTGACATTTACGAACGATCATTTGAAAGACAACTTTCCAAATAAGAAACAACGAATGTACTTAAAGTAGAAATGAAACAAGGAATGACAAATGGAAATAGCAAAGTACAAAGTAGAAAGTTCGTCCTCATTACAATGTTTGAATAACTTCAGGCATTGTCAAGATTTTCTTTAATATTTCTGACTTATATAAAACAATCAAATATGGCGAAATTCAGTAGAACAAAATGTGCATACGTAGAATACTCAAGATACGCATGCGTAGAACGTAGAAGCTCTCAAATGTAATTAGTTTGATGATGACATTTGAACAACATTATTCCTACATTAGTAACAAGAATTGTAGTGACAGGATGTATATTTGCCACAGAAATGAAATAAAATGGCGAATTATTTTGTATCAAAGTTAGAATCAACTATCGAGGCTATGAATTGCTGTGTTACCAATTCGTGAGAAAAATTCATATGTCACAACTAGTTGCCAATACAATTTAAAACGCGTCATCGGGAGTATTGACAAAAACACATTTCTTTTGCATGAACAAATTTAAAAGAGAAAAGCAACTAAAATAAAATGGCAAGTAGACTCACGATCCATATTTATCAACATTGTTCAATCAAACTGTAAACAGTCCTACCTTAAATTCCAGCTTAGTATGACAGAGGGGTCCTTGATTACAAGACAAGAAAAATAAAGAAGAAAAAGCTAAAGGAAGATGCTTTAGTGTTGCAATGACTGAGCATCTTAAAAGCACTCTTCAACAGCTGGCAGTAACAGACTAACAAAACAAAAGGGTGCATGTTCCCCTGGCAGAGAATGAAAATTTAAAATAAAAAGATTAGATTAACTTGCAGTTAATTTGTAAGTGCTATTGTTTTAGATTAGAAATGTGACTTTAATAGTGGGATGAGAACGTATCTTCCATTTTAACGGGTGAAACATGACGTTTCCAAGGAGTTGTCAGACTTTGTTGGGTGTCTGTTTACTTTGTTTATCAAAAATGGATAAAAAAAGAAAGAACTCGAGGTCTTGGCCATGATGTAATAAATCCCCCAAAGGTGTACGATCCTTGAACTTATGAAGGCCATATTCGAATCATCACTAATTTGACAAACTTACGGGAAGGAAACAGCGAAGCTCATTAATCGTTGTAGGTGTAGGCAGTAGCAAGAATGTCTGTTGCTATTGCTGAAGAAAGAAATGTCTGTTCGTCAGCTTCTCTTCAAAGGCTAATCGTTTGCAGCAAAGGCATCAGCAGGAGGAAAGAGACGACGCTTTAGAAAGTAATTGAACGGCAAACAACCTCACACAAATACAACACATGGAACTTCAAATGCAAACTGACAAAAGGAAGAACGAAAAATAAAAGAAGCTTGCAAATGTACACAGGAAGTTAGAGTCTTTTTTATTTTGGGAAGTGAAGACGAACAGACAGGAATGTGTACATTAAAGAAGAGTGCCAGCAACTAGAGTTGGTGGAGGTAATGGATTTTGAAGACAACCAACGCACAACGACCTATTATGGTAAACTGACCACCAGAAGAAGGAAAGATAGGTGGTTTCTCTGCACTAATATTGGACTCATCTGACTGAGCACTTCGACACCAACGCTAGCTTACACCACACTCCCTCTTTTCTCATATTTATTTTTCATCGCGCATTACTCATTCCTTGTCATCACGCTAGAATCGCTTCATATAAGCACATCTCTTAAAACATGTAATTTTGCATAATCTTTCTTGAACTTTGTAGTGAGTTGTATGAAAGGTCAAATCAAAAGTTCTGAATAGAAAACAAGCTTAAACGTTACTTTGTACAAGCTTGTTCACTCTGGCAAAAGTGTGGTTTCTTTGAAATATAGTTTATTACCTGCTGAAGGTAATAAAAATAGGTAAGGAGTATCACAACTCTACAGAACAACTCAGTGGTACTTCGAAGAAATTTTATCTCCTAAAGGTTCTTGGTTTCATCAAATTCATGTAGGAATATTACCCAATATAAACCAGATAGCTCTTTCTCTGTGAACTGAAAGGAAATCTTGCATTGGTAATTTCAGTTAGAACAATGGCTCTTTACATATATTCTGCATATCTCTAAAAATTTAATATAACCGAAGTAACCAATCAAAATTGGTTTTATTAAACATTTGTTATAGTGTAATAAGTAAATAAAAAGAAAAGTAAAACCAATTAGAGAAATCAAACATTAAAGGAGAAAAAACAAAGATAGGTCTAAAATGGGTCAGTTCAACTTCTTGATGAGCTTTTTGAACATAATTTTAGCTATATTGCATTATTTTTCTCTTCAAGTAACTTCATGCTAAGAGAGAAAATGACCTTGCGTCTCAAGTGGTGTATGAATACATGAAGATATAAATAATGATTGTCTCTTCTGGAAATTGAGAATTGTATCTCCAATTCTACATATTTATAAAATGTTAAAGAGAACATAGTTTGTGTCGGACGTGAGATATCAAAAGTTTCCTACGCCAAGAATAGAGGAGCATACCTACATGAAAGTTTAAAAATAAAAACTGGAAGAAAGTCTTTTAGAGAAATTTATCACTGCACTGCAAAATCAAATATTCCCTTCATGTTCATATGGATCTACATATTGCAAAGTTAGAAATAGCAGTATGGGCAACATAAAGGCTACTACCATACTTACTGAGCGTGGGAGGCAAAGACCTTCAATGATAAATAACGACCACCCATTAAGAATCTGTCAGTTCCAAATTCGCAACGAGTGAAGATTAATGAATCTTTCATAATGAAGGTAGAGCCAATACAAATTACAAAAGAATGATTACTAACGATGCTACACTGGGCTAATTATTCTCCATAAAATAGAACTAGAAAAACACAATGGGTTCATGCAAAAGCACAGGCGAGAAAAGGTTTTAGCCGTTACACCCTTGTAATTACCACATCATATTGAAGAAAAAATATATATATATTTTTTTTTTGGTGGCGTAATGTTTTCACAAATCATAACTAAGTGGTCTGCTTTATATTTATTTAAAAGTAATTATAGTTAATAGCAGTGAACAATTAAGAGTAGTTTGATTTTTTTTTTTAATTTCTCCCCAAAATTTCCTCCATAATATCAAAAATACATTGCGTATAAGAAATTAAATCTAAGCGTTTAAATTCAAATTGTTTTTGAATCCAAGCCTTTAGCACATAACTAGAAATTGAACAGTATCTTAACAATGAGAAATGCGACTATTCAATTGTATTTATTCGCTTTGCTTAGATATGAAAATTGTTTTATGAGGCATTAAACAAAGGTCGGAAATTTGGGAGATGTGAAATCAATTGTTTCATCTCCTGTCACACAATTAGTAGACGTTTTCCAAGTAAATTGTTAGGGATTATACCATTAAACAGTTTCTTTTTTTTTTGTCAGATAACGGAAGAATAATCTGCAAAGTATCTTTGACTTCTTAAATTTTGCCGAGAAAAAACATGGCGATCTCGATGGACCCGAAATTTTATAATTCAGGCAAAAATTGTAACTAAACTCGACTAGAAACATGTTCCCACCTTAATTTTGATATTGATAGTTATATTTCGAAACTTATAATGTTTAATTTTGTAAATGAGACCAAAACCGCTATTCTGAAACGTATCTTTAGCTGCTTAGCTAACAAGTTATTTTTTCAGTATGAAATTTTAATTTAAACTTTTTACTTTAATTTAAATAATGAGGTAATTTTTGTACAATTTTTTTAAAAAATTAAAAATAATTTGTATTATTTTGTGACCTAAAATTAGAAACCTAGACAAAATTTGACTATTTCGGATTATTTAGTTTCTCTATAACTGTTGTTTATATTTTCTTGTCGAACTTGAAGGCGCATTCTCGAAAACCAAGTATTTTTCAAACCGTGTTTACTATGAGTAGCATCTTGCTTGTATTGGCGAAAACTTTCTTCAAACAAATCTTGACCCAAATTTTTCTTCTCCATACAGACAGATAGATAAAGAGAGAGAGAGAGAGAGAGAGAGAAAGAGAAGAGGGACAGCAGAAATAAAAAGAAGAAGAAATGAAATAGGAGAAAGACTCACACAGAAAATAGTAAACAGTTAACGTTTAATACGAAGACTTAGTAACACAAAAAACATTCTAACATGCACACAAGAAAAAATTATGCACATACACTAAACAAACAGACACAGAAGAAAACCAGCATCCATAAAACAAAGGCATATACTTACTTGGCGGAATTTTGGATTTGAGCATATCCATGGCAACTACGTTGATTATCATGACCCAAATAGGGCAGTCTAGGAGGTCTTGTTCATTCTTGACGAAAGCGACGGCAGTGATGCACTGGCATTCCAGTTTCTTGCGATCCGGATAAGCTCTCTTTAATTCTCTATTTACATTTTGTTGAAATTTCTTCATATCGAATAACTGTTGGCAAGAAAACAAAATTATATAAATGCTTAGTGATCTGTCAATACTACTGAATAACTATCATTTTATTTTCTTAATTTTTAAGTGTTAGGAATTATAAAATAATAATTATAATTAGAATGATAGAACACTTTTCTAGCTTTAAATTCAGAAGTATTGCACACACTAGGATTTCAATTGATATCTGCAAGATTTCATGAAACTTAAAATAAGAAAATAATTGTTAACAGTTCGAGACAAAAATTTTATTTTTTTGAAACCTTCGATTTAACAATCCTCAGTTCAAACGAACCTCGTATTTAAGAGATGGCAGACAAATATTGATCCCATCTATTAAGTAAATTTACTGTTAAACTCAACACACAGTAGTGTGTCCTGTTCTTATAGTAAGAAATATAATTTAGAAAGCAACCGCTGACATCAGAATATTGATGCTTCTAGTCTATTCGTTCACAGCAACCTTCTATTAGCAAGCAAGTGGTACCAAACTTTCGTGAACTTGAAAGTCACCACACTGAAAAGTAACCATAATATGGATGCGGATATACTATTGTGTTCTTGATATAGGGATAGTAATACACATAGCTATAGCTCCAGAAATGTATCTATTGTGTTAAAAATAAATGTGTTAAAATACACATTCGAAATGCTGGGACCTCCTTTAAGATCCTCACAGTTTCCTTGGTACGAAATATAATGACAATTGGAAAGTTAATTTTGAAGCCAGTTCATTTCAAATTAACGAATATTTTAGATAAAATAAATATAGAAAACATACATAATTTTCATCTTAAATTAATGAAATATTTTCGTTAGGATTACCGCATACCATAATAGAAAATTAAAGCGAAACAAAGCCAAGCAAAGCTTCGCCGTTGCACAATTAGCATAAATGGATTTAGTACGGCACCACTTTGCTTATCTTTGTTCCGCTTCAACGTACTTTTGTGGTATCTGACTATTCTTAGGAAACAAACTTTGTTACATTAAGAAGGAAACCGTAATTTTGATAAAGGTTAGTGACGCTAAAATATGAATAAACGTTGTAATTTATTCCTTTTTAAGAATAACTGCTTATTGGCTTATTCCCGGATAACAACATTTACTCCAAATTGTCCTTGCACTCTCGACAAAACAAGAGAAGCAACACGTGTGACCGTTACTAAGGACCATATATAACATCGTTTTCCCTTTCATCGAAAGCTTCTTCCTGACAACACGAGACACATTTTCTGACCTGCACAAGGTCAGAGGTTACCTACCTTGACCGGTTTCTCGAGTTCCAGTGCTCCATTGGAGAGCTTTAGAACATCATTGCTCACGCTTCCTTCCTCTGTCGTGCACTTGACGTACACGTTACTCTTGGACACTCGTTTTATTAGAATATTCCCTGCGTCATCCATCTTCACTTTTACACCCTGCAAAACAAAAAGAGGGAAAAATAAGAATGGTATGAGAAAAATGTAGATTTTTTAAACATATTG
This sequence comes from Lepisma saccharinum, assembly GCA_022664845.1. NCBI lineage: Eukaryota > Metazoa > Arthropoda > Insecta > Zygentoma > Lepismatidae > Lepisma > Lepisma saccharinum. The sequence continues at coordinate 7,514 of JAGDQP010020387.1, read as the reverse complement.
ATAAGATTCTTTTTCTTAGAGGTAAAGGTCAAAGAGGTTATATATATATGAAAGGCAGCTTGTTATATAAGAAAGTTTAGAGACAATAGGATTACCAGATGTAACCACGTTGTCTCTTCTAATACTTGATTTTCTATTTACAGGAGATAGTATTTCAGTTTATTTTGCAGAATATTATAGCAAATGTGTTAATTTTACCACTCGCATACACATGAATTAGCACATCTCGATGCGATTAAAGAATCGTTTTCTTCCTGACTATTATTCGTGTTAAAGCTCTTAACACAACATGACTTATGTTTGGAAGAAAGTCAATTATAACGAATTTGGTTATAATTAAAAAAGAATAAGTAGAACAGGTTTCAAGATGTATTTGGGGGGAGGGGCGTTTTACACTGACGTCAGAAGATATGAACTTGGATAAAATTGCTTAATGTTTAAATAATATTATTAGAAGACCGAGTGCAGTTCCAAACTACGACGTATTTATTTTTAGCGATGTCATGCAATGCAGTATTGTCCAATTACGATGGAGGTAGTAAATGTTTCAACGTTCTGATACAGTTGAAGGATTAATATTATTTCCCTTACACCAGTTATGACAAATTTGGTTCAGTCTCTCCTTTGTCATACTCGAATATGTCTTTAATAATTGAGTCTCGTTATGGGGCCTCGGTGACTCAGTGGTACCGCGCTCATCTCTGGTGCGTGGGGGTCCTCGGTTCGAATTTGGACCAGTGCCATATGGGCTTTCTCATGGACAAACACCGTGTGCGTAGGTTTTCTCAAAATTCTTCAATTTCTTCCTCGCATTTTCTTCATTCCACCAATTCTTACATAATCATCATTCGATCTGAGTCAAAGTTGCCTAAAGATCTTAAATAATATTCAAAATTTAAAAAAAAATAGTTGTCTTGAGATAAAAAATATGTAGAATTATTCTTGTCTTTCTGAAGGAGAATTTTTCAACGCTTTCTGTGCAGTCACTTATCTTTATGTGATTCGTTTTTAAACATTCATATGCACACACTTTTGTTACTAAGATATGCTGATAAATTACAATTCACTCATTTATATATTGAACTTCTTCAATAACTTCTAACGAGAAAAAGTGACGAATTTTCGTGTTCTTCCTAACTCAGTTAAAACATTACGCAATCAACCTGCTTTCTCTACCCGATCTCGTCAACATTTTACTTGTTTTCTAAGCGTCCGAAATCTAATGTTGATACACGTTGTCTTGTCCTGTGTCGAAAATTGCCAAAAGGTGTTCAAGTTGGGATTGGGGTAGGATGAAGAAATATACAAGACGTAATCAAATGTTGACTCATTTGTGTGTTCGAGATGTCTTAACTGTAAAAGATTTTAACATTTTATATTTGTTGGAAGTTTTCGAATCGAGGAAATAATGGAAGGTTTCGAATCGTGAACCGGAAGGAGAATGGAAAGTGTACATGGTAGAAAAATAGGCATCGGGGAAGTACTAGGGAAAGTAACCAGCAGAATAGCATACCAGTTATCAACAACGAAAATGTGAAAAGAAGCTGGCTAGGATATCGTTTACGTCAAAATTGCTTATTTTGGGGTGTTATTGAAGAAACGGTTGAAATGATAACTTATAAGCTGGATGAAACTCGCAAAATTGATGGAGAACTTGCTAAGGAAAGCGTAAGATCGGAAAAAGTCCAGAAGGTTAAAGTTCTTTGGAAAGACCTACCACTACCGCAGTACCCGAATGACGATGATCGTATTATATAAGAAAATAAACCAGATGTGACTACTGAAGCAAAGAATTTGATATACTAGCTCCTAGAATGTGACACAAGGCAATTTTAGAGTACATGAAATCAATAATTACAGCAAATAAGATTCTAGGATATCTGAGGAATTGGTTTCTAGAATTTTTGTAAGATTCGTTGTGAAGAAGAATAAAGATCAAATGAGTAGGCTGGTTGAGGAGTGAAGAAGTATTGAGAGGGGAGATATAAAAAGCATCATTTAATCATAATAAAATGGAAAGACGAGTTGGGTCAGCCATATCGTAAGAAGAAGCTGTGTGCAACGAAGAGCAATAGAAATAAAAGGGAAAGAGAGGAAGTTTTGGAATATTATCGAATGTGAGAAAAGGAATTAGCAATGATGAACAAGTCAGCACAGGAGATGAAGATGGAGACGACGCGATGTTTTGTCCAGTTGGATCTGTACTAGAACAGAACCAGCGAAAAACATTATGATGTTGGAGGAAAGTTAATTAAGACACTTCACATAGCCATTGAGCCAAGTCATGTTTTAAAAAATATTTTCGTCCATACCTACGCGTATTCCACTTTCAGTTTTTTGTTTGTATGTGTTGTAACTCAAAAACTGTCAAATCAAAAATGGTTACAGGAAAGAACAATGTACTGTACGAGAAGTATCACACAAGATATTACAATACATCAAGTCAAGTGAAGTTCGTAAAAGACAGTGTGATAAGCTTAAGAAAATGAAATTATAATTTTCTTCGTATCGTATTTATATACCATAGAGTTGGAAAATCCTTATAAACACATTCAAGGCGTAATAGGAACGTATATATATATTTGAAAAGGGATATTTTTGCACTAAGGAAGTGCTTTAAAACGTTGTACTGAATATTACATCTTATCAGTCAATCGAAATATGTCTTTAGACAGGAAGTTTACGTGACAAATAATATTGTTATTAAATTTATGGCGTACCTATCATAAGTAAAAGTGTATTAACTAGTTTTTCATACATTCACATGAGGACTTTCATGATTTTTTAACAGGAAAATGGTAATACTTAGAAAGTTATTGCGGATTTCTTTTTTACTTCAAATCAGATATTTTTATAATGTATTTAAACCACACGAATAATGTTTTTTTTTTCTTTTTTTAGAAAAAAGAAGGACAAATAATTCATACAATGCACGGAAAAGTGCTGTCATGTGTAACGGTGAGTAAGTAAGCGGTAGATGTGTCATTCAATAAAATTTAAACAATTACTTTTCTTTTTAACTCCCCCTCTCCAAAAGAAAAAAGAAACATTTGTTCTGCTGGTGTTATTGTGTAACATCCAGTTCGTAGTTACGTGTCAACAAGAAATTACTATAATTGAAAGTAATTATAATGTCTCAGGCATGGTACCAACATTTTTCAAACAGAGAAGAAAGAAAATATTTGCATTATTTACTGACGCAGAAAGATACAGAGAAACTGAAGTAATAAGAAATCAAACATAGGTTTCGAGATTAGTGTGTATGATAGAAGTGATTTACAAAGGCAACAACAATTACATTCTGTTACATTAACAATGAAAAAGAATTAGTATTGACCTTAAATATTATTATTTGCTTACTATTTCTATTATGCCATTATCCATTCATTTCAACGTCAGGAGAGAAAGGCTGAATATGCAATGTGTTTTCGCATAACACTTTCACCTTTTGAATATAAAACACTATATACATCATTCTTTCAAAAATCTTGAGTTATTTCTCAGTAGTGCCTTAAACAAGAGCTCAATGTATCTCTTTACTCTCCTTCTTTTCGTTTCTTCTTTTTTTAAAAAGAGGTACAGCGGGATGTAAAACATGGTGACAGTGTCACGTATTAGTAATCAAAACTTAAAGTACAAGTCCTGATATTGCCAACAACTTTGCACATTTCTTTAAACATTGTACGATGGCTCTCTTCAGGGTTTAGAATTATCTCATCATGTTGAGATTGCAGATATTAATACATTGCCTTCTTAATGAAGTTTTCTTTCAAGAGTAGAAATGCTTTTAAGAAATTAAAGCTTAAGAAAACCTAATATAACCTCGTATATACTAAGGCATGTCCTGAAGTTCTCATAAGACCACTGTGTATGATTTATAATTTAATAAGAATGAGAAATTTTCCTACACTGAGGAAAAGAATCGTACGTAAAGAACTCGGTTTCATCTGTAAAAATTATTACAAGACTTGACGTACGACTATATCTACATATATTTCATACTTTCAAAAGATGTGGCATACACATTTAAGTAGTAATATACAGTTTCCGTATATTTCTGTCTTATACATACGTCCGGATAAGAGTTCTCTTTTGTGCAATATATCTAAATAATTTCGACTCTATTACAATAATTTTTAAGAGTAAATAAATCAGAGGATGGTTCACTATTATCGCCACATGTTTATTATCCAGTATTAAAGGCAAATTAAAATGTGTTTGATCTTTTTTGATTTACCATTTTAATTTTCAATGTGATAAAATTTTGCATTAAATTTTAGGCATAATTGGTATCGAAAGTCTATGATTCCACAGCTGAAGAAAGACAAAGGCTTATTTTTCTTGTCTTAAACACAGCTAAAAGAAGGCGTTGTTCTCATTTGTCTCCCTTTGTAAAATTAAATGTTTCTGATTCTTATAAAATCATGCCGATGAACCTGATTCACTTTACTTAACTTCTACGTGATCTTGCTTGACTAACGATTTAGACCTAATCGAGTACGTATGCTTCTAAAGACGGCTCAAGCACCGGGCTTCGGTTTGATTCCTAGGTACCGTCTTTCTAAAGGGGCTTTTCCCACCGCTCAATTTCACCTCCAGGAAAGTTATATCTTAAATATATTGTCTTCATCAGCCCTACGCATACTTAGTTTTACCCCATACCTTGTTCAGCGTGTTTAGCAAAGAAAAACGAGATGGATATTGCAGGAATCACTTGAAAGATTTGTGGAAATACTGTGAAAGCATCACGGTGACGGTTGCTTCCGAGATTCGATTCTGAAACAACAATCACATGGTAGACTTAATTGCACACACACACACACTTTCTTTAATCGCTTCGTGTGGCTCGAGTGCAAGTAAATTATTTCGGAGCTAAGTAAGCGTTAAATTTTACCCTTTCCAATTTTATGTAACAATTCCTCCGACACTTAAGCAACATCAAGGATGGTGATGAAGTAATCCAAGCAAACATTTTTTATTTAAATTGCGATGGCTTTGGACTCTGATGGCTATCTTAGTAAGGAAGGTGCAAACGGATTTCATCGTAGCCGTTTGAGTCTTTTCTCTTCCCGATTACCGTCAGCTTTCTACAGTGCTCTCAGCCGACCACCAAGGAAAGATGTCGTAACTTTTCCTTTTGCTCCAGAAAGGTACTTAAGCATCATTTTTAGTATATTTGCTCCTTTCCCTTTTAAGGGCATAGTTCATTTTTGAAAGAAATGACACAACTCAATAAGCTACAAATCATAAAATTCTTTTCGCGGATTTTTATCAGATTGCAACCTGAGAAGCAAGTACCAGACATACTCAACCATCATTGTCAACCAATCTAATATTTACGGTCACAGACTTTGGATCGGCAGTGGAGAGCCACGCAAGTTTGAATCTTGCTGTTGGCCATCATGAACGTGCTCTATTTATGGTTTTCCTAAGTCTCAACAGGCAAAAACGTGGATGAACCAAGGTAGACCGCATCAAAACAATTGCGACTCAACGTCCAGTAGTTAGGCTACCAAACTTACGTCTACTTATCCTGGAATTATTCTAGGTACAGAACACATAAAGTTGAAACATGGAGAAACTTTAAGTATATGCAAAGATAAAAATGGAGAACAAAGAATAGCAGCAAGGCAGAGGTAGAGAATGAAGATACACATAAAGAAACGAAGAGGGAGGAGCAAACAGATAGAAAATCTAAGAAAGGAAAACCTAGCAACGGAAAAAAGGGGACTAAACTGAAAACTCAGATGTGCCAAAGAACGAAAATTGAGATAGTTATGATTTCTTACAGTAGGATGTGTGCGCAATTCAAATTTTTAGACACATAGATCCAAAACTCATTAGTCGTCTTTCAAACGTCACTCTAAAGTTGGTTGTCAGGTTTGAAAGGTTTAAGATGACTGAGACATAAGAGTTTGAGACATTTATGGATAGTATAAGAGTTCCTGGTTTACGCATGGTTAGGACATAGCTGTGCATAAGGTGACGGTTTCTAGGCATGTCCAGCCCATATAAATTAACTTGAATTAAAATTACTAAGTTCCAGACGTATTAACAATTCCTTGAACATTCTCGTAGTCTTAAGGGAAGTTGTCACATATCCTGCGTATCACACCTTGAGGAATAACAGCAATCTCTTGGGTAATGATCTGCTTCAACTCCGATAGGGTTCGAGGTATTGGGGGAAGACTTTTTCCTTTCAGTAACCCCACAATAAGTAGTCATACATAGACAGATCTGGGAAATGAGCAGGCCATGGAATATTATTTCTCTTAGTGATTACATGTCCAGGAAACAACTCCATTTGTAAATACTACCAAAAAAACCGGTCAGAGAGTGTTGTATTTAGTGATTTTGACACTGAAAATTGTAGTGAAAATGACAGAGTAGTAAAGAAAATCGAATTGCTTTCTGTAAATGGCATTCTTTTCTTAATAAGTAGGCATGTGTTTCATTTGCCTCCTTTGCTTTTTATTTCCAGGATAGATGTTTAAAAACTGGGATATATTTATTCACCACCCTGTAGCAAAAGAATATCCCAGAGGTTTTGCACTTAAAGCTAGATAGCATATACTAGAGGTTAAGATATCTTTGAAACCATTATGAGGAATAAAATTACTATTGTATGTACTATTTTGTATGCACTTTCACCAGAAAAAAGGAGGCGATATATTCAATGAGGATTTCCTATCTTCTGTTGGCCATATCATTTATCACTATAGATTTGCTACGATGACACTACAAGAGAGAAACCCCGAGGGATGTCATCTGTTTGACTTGAAAGGCCTTAGGTAATAGAATGCCCATATAGTCTATAAAAAGTAGGTTAAGTTAAAAGATCTCAATAGAAATCGCCATGGTAGTCTGTTGCCTTAAAATAATGTTTGGTTTCGTTTCAATATTAGTGACACTCGAAATTACGAAGAATTTCTAACGAAAGAAACCTTAAGCCTACGAGCGCCATGGTGGCCAGGTAGGATAATAAGTGAGACAATCCATCCCTGTGGTCTAGTATTTATGGTTATGGACATCTAATTGGGATTGGATAAGCACATAGGCTCGAGTTATGCTGCCTACAATCCTGATTGACTCCTTTTCATAAGCTTGATGATACATGGATTAATTCCCTAGCCACTACCTTCCTTGTTCTTGCGCCGGAAGAGTGTTCGCCGCGGAACACTATTCCTTTCGACGTGTGACAGGCTTAGGCCTTAGATAGCAGTCAATGCCAAGAAATGTCAATTTAGAGTTTTCTAAATACATAAATGAGGATGGTTTCTTGATACATTGCTGATATTGACTGTTGAGAATCATATCATTAAAGGAACATGTATTTTGTCACGGATAAGGAAAATGGACTACGCATTACGCTTACTCTAAAATGTAGCAATATGTAACTAAGTATCCAGAAATTACGTTTCATAGTTAGATGAAAATTTAAACTTTAAAACTGTAAATGAAGCTTCGAAAATTACATACTTTCTGTTTCCCTTCTCCTATTTTCTATAAAGAAC
>JAGDQP010020386.1:15776-31501 GCA_022664845.1 Lepisma saccharinum | reverse complement strand
ATTGCAACTGCCCGTAGGAAGAAAAATTTCCTTCTGTCCATTGTTGCAGAAGACGAATGTTGGTGTTTTCGTTATGATCCAGCTACTAAACGCCAGAGTGCAGAATGGAAGTCTGCAGATTCTCCAAAAGGAAAGAAACTTCGTCTCCAAAAGTCAAAAGTGAAGACAATGCTCATTTGTTTCTACGACAGTAAGGGTATCATTCATCATGAATTTGTACCAGAAGGTCACACAGTTAATGCTCAGTTTTATTTAGGTGTTTTGGAGCGTTTGTTGAAGAGAATAGGTCGTGTTCGGCCCGAATACTCAACCTCAGGTAGCTGGTTCCTTCTCCATGACAACGCTCCAGCTCACCGAGCAGTACTTGTTGCGAAATATTTGGCCACAAAACAAGTGTGTGTGCTGAATCATCCCCCCTACTCACCAGATATGTCCCCCTGTGACTATTTCCTGTTCCCTAAGCTGAAGTTGCCATTGAAAGGACGACTTTTCGACAGGGTTGAAGACATCCAAGCAGCTGTGACAGCGGCAGTACGGGTCATACCACAAACTGAGTTGCAGAAATCATTCCACTCCTTGTGTGATCGTGCCACTCGTTGTACTGATGCAGTAGGGATGTACTTCGAATAATAAACAGGTATTATTAAATTACTTTTGTTTGTTTCGTCAGAATAAAATCAGTCTCATTACTTAATTGTCGGACTGTGTACTACAGTTTTCTTAGTAACAGCTTACTACTAGTACTACAGTTTTCGCAGTTACTACAGTTGATAAAAAGTTTTCTTTTTATCAATGCAATTTTAACAACTATCGAGCAAATCTTTTTTATTTTATTCGCGGCGACTTTGATATTGCGGCAACAATTATAGTTGAAGCAAACATTTTCAGTTCTGCCTTTCAACAATGACTTTTATAACAAGAAAAGAGCAGACGTTTTCTTTGCTTTTCATTTTAAAAGTCTACAAATACAATCCAACTACACAATGTGTTTGTTATTATTATAATTATATTGTTGTAAATTATATATTCTAAACAGCGTCTGAGGTGCATTGAAATCAGCATCGTAACTATCTAGAAAACACGATGGTTCGTAACAGGACTCTCTCTCTCACACATCACCTGCAAATTATAGTACACCAAGGTTACTTTCAGAGTATTAAAATGAATTTTAAATGACATTAGAAGGAATATTGTCAATGTTTTATGAAGTATATTAAGCCGACTTAGCCGTATTTGGAGAAGCCGCGTGCATTGAAATTAGGTGTAAAGTCGGACAAGTCCTCCAATCCTGACTTAACCTTACACGCACTCAAGGTTATGACTTTGCAAAGTCAGACAAGTCATACCATAATGACTTAACCGTCTATCTACACGCTAGCTGTTTACTTTGCCGGTTTGTATGTAAATACACTGCTTTATAAATCTCTTGGAAATGCAGTTATGACTTAGCCGATTCGACGCAAAGATAAAGATTTTTTTTTTTTCACATGACACCCTGTCAAAATCTCAATTTTCCATATTTTTTTTTACTTAACCGACTTTACACACGCACGCGAGAATTTTATATATATATATAAAATATATATATATATATATTTTTACTTGTCAACTATGAAATTATCATCATCAATTCATTAACTTCAGCATAGCCACACAAAACTATTGTTTTTAGTCAAGCAGCTACAATGAAAAACTGCTAGTGTCAAGTGATTCATAGTCCACCCTGGTTACATTTCACCTGACGTTGATTCGCCGTTACGAATTTGAAAATAGTTACCGATGAAATTGACGTTTCTCTTCGATAAGTTTGATTTTCTCGTAAACGAATTCAAGTTGGGTTCCTTATATACACTAAGGAACGTGACAGATTTACTGTGTTCTAAGTAGCTCGGATGATTAAGTTTAGTGTAAAGCAACGATATCTAAAGCTAGGTGGCAGCACTACCTTTGTATGTATCTAATGTCTTCTTTTTTTCGTTAGCTACGAGGTGCATACCAGGAAGTCAGTACCGTTTTGCTCTTATTTAAAAAATATGTCGAGCAGATAAATATCCTTAACGTGCGAATTAAACCTTTGTTTCTAAATTCGTCTGCGAAGAAACGCTGGATTGCACTGTGAAGGAACGGCAAACTGTGATAAGCTTTCATCTGCACATGCTGGAAAAGCTGTCGATTTGAGGGATGTTTTTGGGAACAATGCCCAAGCTGATAGTAATGATCGGAAGGGGGTGCGTGAATTTTACTGGGGGCTGGTAATCAATATAATTTGTCAAGGTCTGTACGTTCCATTGTTACAATAAATATTGATCGTGTTGGGACTCTGGTCATGGAGAACAGAAGGCGATATGTTGAGGACGTCTCCAACCCTGTAACCGTACAGGACTCTCTCTAATGGAACTGGCGAAAAAATATTAACATAAGACTTGAATTTATACAAGGTCAATTCACTTTGGGTTTCTCGACAGTAGGACGAAGAGAAGACTTCTCGCATCAAAAATTGCAGTTGTCTTCTGACAGAACTGTGCAATCAATAGGCAACTGCTAGAATCTGTGATCATAATGGATGAAAGTTTATTTTCCTCTTCAACCCACAAACAGACAGACAGTCCAAACAGTGGAAACGCTTCTCTTCCCATCCACCGAATTTTTTTTTTTTTACGGGTGTCTAAATCAGCTTTTCTTCACAGATGAATCCAGAAGCAAAGGTATGAGTTTGAAGCTTGAATGAAAGTCAGAAATACATTTTTTTGAGAGATTAATCTAGAAACAAAGGTTAGAGTTAGAAGCTTGAAAGTGTGTGAAAAACACATTTTCATCATAGATGAATCTAGAAATAAAGCAGTTAGAAACTTGAACGAGTGTCAAAAACAGCTTTTCTTCACAGACGAATATAGAAACAAAAGGTTAGAGTTAGAAGCTTGAACGAGTGTCATATATACCTTTTCTTCACAGATGAATAATCTAGAAACCAACGTTAGAGTTAGAAGCTTGAACGAGTGTCAAATATACCTTTTCTTCACAGGTTAATGTAGAAACAAAGGTTACAGTTAAAAGCTTAAACGAATGTCAAACACACCTTTTCTTCATAGATGAATCTAGAAACAAAAGGTTAGAGTTAGCACCTCGAAATTTTGTAAAGTTATAACTTAGTGTCTAAAGGTAATTCACACATAAAAACGGTACTGACTTTTGCTATGAACCTTGTACTACGTGGTCCTTCCCAACCTATAACGCCTGAGTTTTCCATTTCAAAACTGTCTGGTGTTTCTAATTAGCTCTGTAGTAATTTAATATGCTAGGTTCCTACGCATACTTTTAAAACTCACCACGACACAGTCGTACAAATATGCCAGGTGAAGGTATAACGACCAGTCAAAATTTTAATTTCTATGGCACTCACCTGCCACGACGTCAAACATGGTGTGCACAGCAGATGGCCGCAAGGTTCAATTCGAATGTCTTTGTCATTTTCGGCACATATTTTACATAGTTGGAATGTGGAGCCCATTTCACAATATAGTTCATACTGTTCCTGTGTAACTTTTATATGGTCCTCTGGTGTAGGCTGAACGGCCCAAGTTAAGTCAGGATTCACATTCCGCCCATCAGGGTAGAGATAGCTAAAAGAACGAAACAGTAATATTGTTACTAAGCGTACTTATTATATACACTATTTATGTCGCAATAAAGACCAATCCTACCTTTTCAGTATACAAAATAAGAAAATCACAATATCTTTCATAAGAATGACCAAGTTATGAAAGTATGTATGGGGTAGCACAAATAATGAGTGACTGTCACACAAATACAGCGGAATTTGAAGATAAACATTCGCGTCTCTTTTGCATCAGAAACCCGAATATTCCGGCTTCAATAGCTTTATGCTATTAGAAACATCGCGCATAAATCTCAATACATTACAGCAATTTTTATTGATTCGTACACCATACTCAGGTTGTGGCATCTTTTGGTTGAACTTTCCATACCCCGACTGCTATTCATATTTTTATCTTTCAACATTTTTCACGGAAGCTTTAAGATACATTTCAGCATGATGTGGAATTACGGTGTAAGAACACTGACCCGGATAAATAAATCCATAAAATGAGCATAAGGAATGCGCTCTTTTACCTCATTACCACGGACGTATTGAAAAAAAAAGTGAGGGCTGGAGGTCCAGACACATCTGAAACTCAGGTTATGTACATTCCAAACCATACAGGCTACAGTTTTCGAACTTAAGTACATAGACTAACAAATCAAGTGACATTAATTCACTAAATTTTTGCTATATAAGTATACGGAAACTAGCGACCTAAAACCATTCGTTAGAGCAATTCTGTCCAACGCGGCGTCCGCAGACATCATAATGCCCGGTTCAGCGAACTACACTTACAAGCTTTAAGCAATTTCACTGCTCCTATTCTGACTCATTTCGCTGGTACAAATTGTTTCACTCTGCTCCGTGAATGGCTGGCAAGGTTGGAAAATGGAATAAGAAGGTGGAGAAATTAATAAAATTACCTCCTTTAATTTCCCTTTCAACATGTTTCCACTCTTCTATCTAACTCTTTTCCCTATACTGGCAACGATTCAGAAGGCAAACTGAAACAATAGTTAGAAAACTTAGTTCTGAGAGGGACATGAGTAAGAATAGAGCTTAGGTGTTTCTTGAGTACTTGGTCTCTACTGTACTTTTCATTTCTTAGTTACTTACAAACACACACACACGCTCCCACATATCACCTTCAACAAATTAATCGTACTGACTTAAAACAATTCAATGAATAGGTAAAAATTTGAAATAATAATATACTATGCAAAACTAAAGGGATAAATTGAAACTGGACTGAGTTTCGAGATGAACCAATGAACCTGTTTGCTATGCAACCAAAGAAATTACACATGCAAAGTCGTGCTTTGGAGCTTAAGAAAATTAATAAGTTTCCGTTGGAATAATCTTCATAATACCAACATTTTAAAAATGAAGTATAACAGCGTATCTAGTGTATTTTTAGTTACTCATCTGACACGAATATTAATTTTCACTGTCTTTAAGGCAGACGAAAGGAGTCATAACTTAATACATAACACACACACACACACACACATATGAAGAAAAAAAAACTAACTTAAGATCCCTGGGAAAGGGGCCCCAAAATATAGTCTAGCACAGTTCACAATTTTCCTAAAGTCCACCCCTGCATGGAAAACAAACAGCCCATTTCTGTAACTAACATTTTAAAGTTGTGCAGACAACTATTGACCATTTGCCTGTTAGGTTTCTCTGTCAGTAGAAAACGCACTAAGTGCTTAACGCTCAGGAAGACACTGGTGTATTGCTTTACAATTTGAAGCAGTACCGGTAAGAAACTCTGGTTGGTAAACCTATCAAGTTTACAACACATGAAGCAGTGTTGTCCCTCTGACGTATTGGTGTTGAAATATGTCTATAATTCTGCTTATAAAAATGTTTAATGGAATCTGCGACAAAATGTGACAGCTGATAACTTAGCTAAGAATCATGCGAAGAACTGTACATTAAAACGAGTCTCTAGGATGGCGCGTTTGAGGCACCTTTTTCATTAATTAATTTACTGTATTGTGTTTACCAACTTCATTTCAAAAGGGTTTGTTGAACATGCGTTGCCTGAAACTGTAACGAAGCATGATTGTGGCTCAATGATAGAGCGCTCACCTCTGGTGCTTGAGGTTGTCGGTTCAGACCCTGCTCACGCCATGCGGACTTTGTGATAAACAAACACCGTGTGCATGAGTTTTCCCGGGGTTCTCCCGTTTCCTTTCACTTTCCTCATTCCACTAATTCCCCCTGAGCCTAAGTAAGTGCCGACCGGGTAGCCGTGCGGTCTGAGGCGTTAGGCTCACGACTCGAAGGTCCCGGGTTCGAGTTTCGGCAGGGGCATGGGTGACTTTTAACTCAAACGTGACGGGCCGAAGTCAACAGTTACTAGACTGGCCCATATAAAATGAGTTTTTTTTTTGCCTGAGCCCAAGTTGCCTAAAGACCTTAAAATTAAATTCAAATTCAAACGAAGAATCAGATCTTTATTTCCGGGGAAAAATTTTAAATTTTAACTGCATTATTGTAACCAAATGCATATATTCTTTTGAACATTAATATCTGTATTAAATTTTAAGATTATACTTTTGTTTGCGTTTAATGATGCTGAATTGAATTTATCCTTGACCTTGGTTTCACCAATCTGCCTTGCCTCGTTTTCCCAAAAGGGAGGGGCTGCTCAATTTTAATGAACTGTACAATATCTAACATTTATACATAAAAAGGAAAGAAGGAAAAAAACGGCGGTTTCGGCAATTTTACTTGCGTAATTTTCTTAAAGATAATTTTGTGGCAATTATCTTGCCTTTAAAGATAATAAAGGCAACGTACGAAAACAAACAATATAGCTTCAATCACAATAAGGCATTATTAGAATTACGTTAAGTACTTTTCATATTTCACACTTAAACAATTTTAGCTACATATTGGGGCTTAAGTTAACACACTGAATCTGGCTTCTGAAGTTAAAGGCCGCTTTAGACGACAGCATTTATGCTACGATGAATCTTACGATTAGCAGTAGTGCCAGAGCAGTAGTGTGAAAGCAAGAATGCTACAATAGGGCAAGATGCTATGGTATAAATCCATAACTTTTTTTCTTTTTACGCTGGCACACTGCTATCGCTAAGATTCATCGTACGAGAAATTGTATCGTCTAAAACGGCCTTTAACACTCTGAATCTTACATACATATGACTTTTGAGTGCTAGTGTTGGGAATGTTCGGTTCTGGAAACGTTGATATTAAGTAGCTGGTTTTATCTTTGAAATGTCAAGACTGAATTGGCAAAGGCTATACTGACACATATGGTTTCCAGCACGTAGTAATAATGCTCAAAGAATGGGCATTACAACTTTAATGCATTACGATTATGTGACTATATTTACCAAGTAAAACATAAAAACTATATATTAATAATACTCACAATCCTTCCCTATAGCCATCCAATAGTGCCTGGCACAATGACTTATTCTGTGGAATAGTTTGTAGTATCTCACCATCAGTTGTTACATATCCAATGGCCCACTGTCCTAACCTTGTGCAACTTAACCGAAAGACGTAACTGGAAAAAAACACAGTACACAAATGTTAATAAAGGACTGAGAATTCAAGTGAAATGCAAGCACAGTCACAAAATGTAATACTTTTAGTAGATGACAAAAGAACTAACTCCATTAATTAATATACGTCCAAAATTTAACAGGCTCCATTTTTTATTGTGGATTTCTTTTCCCCCTCTTAACATAAGAAGCCGGATTACTTCCCATGAGATCTAACAAATGCCGCTGCACTGTGACAATGTTCCTTGAACTCTTCAAATTTTTCAGAACATCCTTTCTGGCTGTAGATATTCCTGGAAAACCAGCAAATGCCATAAGGAAGGACAATGATATGAAAGATAAGCGGAGAAATGCAAACCGGTCAAGGTATAAGTGAAACAACATAATCACAAAATATAGAGCATGCATGCTTGTTACCCAGACATTTCGTTTATTTACCCAGAAAGGACTTTAAAAAAAGATTTCAACATAATTATATATTTATCCTTTGATACTCTACTCTTTCGTTTGGACATTGTGGAATCCACCGTTATATACTGAAAAATGAACAGGGAATTAAGTAAGGGACTTGCTGTCCCTGGAACCTATTATACTCGCAAACTCACGTACT
Source organism: Lepisma saccharinum (assembly GCA_022664845.1). Lineage (NCBI taxonomy): Eukaryota > Metazoa > Arthropoda > Insecta > Zygentoma > Lepismatidae > Lepisma > Lepisma saccharinum. The sequence continues at coordinate 23,748 of JAGDQP010020386.1, read as the reverse complement.
GTGAAGATGATACGTGAAATGCTATCAAGGAAAAGATTCCTCTCCGTGAAGTTGCTGATCTCGCATCATAAAATGGAAACATACAGGGCTCTGCAGAAACATGCGTTTCTCCTTGCATTTGTTTTTCGGGGTAATCATCGCACTGAAGCGTTCTTGGTGTCGCAACACGCGAATGCCATGATATTACATTAAATTAAAACCAGGGCAGCTATCTTCCACTTCTTTCTCCAACGGGCAAAGGACTGTTAAGAGACGTTTATATCTTACAAGGTTACGAAGACCATAAAAAAAATCATGTGAAAAATAGAACAGGAATGTGGAAATATTTTTTCGTGGTTTACAACTTTAATCATGGGCTGTAATATATCGTCTTGGATATCTAGGGATAATATGAACTAAAAATCGACTCTGAAGCTGAATATAATAGTATTTATACTCGGAAATAGATATTTAATTAAGATTTAATTATAAAGGATATACAGGGCGCAGCAAATTGTTTACTTGACTGAATTGGTTCAAACGCCTATACCGGTGTTTAGTTTGTACAGCAAAGTCTTTGGTTACAGGGGATTTATTTTAAGCTATATAAAAAATTCAAACTAATTAGGTTTCTATAGTATAACGAGATCCAAATTTTCAGCACATATTCGCACATCAAGTGAGAAAGGTTCAACTGATTCCAGACATTGTAATAACTTTTAGGTTTTAGTCTTAGAATGTTAGTGTGTCGTTCCCATGACAACGAGACTCATTATACCCATATTGGTCCAGCTGAACTTGCTTATATATATATATATTAAATAATTTATATCAAAATCGCCCTCACCAACTCTGATTTACTTTTGTTCTACACTGTTCACTTACCTTCCAGGTTTGTTTATATACTTCTGTAATCGTGCTTTCACTTCGTCATACGTTAAAAATGCCACATAGCCTGGATGCGTAACAGCTAAAGTTTGCCAATTTCGCAATAATGTGCTCCAAGGCTGGAACAGTCTGTAAAGAAAATATTTATATATATGTTGCATTAATTAATCTACATGTATGTATGTGTATTGAATCTATGCTCCTTGCATAAACACGTAAAAAAATATATAAAACGACATAGAGAAAAAAAAACACGGCAATTCTAAGTTTTACAATTTATTGTACTAAAAAAAAAAAAATGAAAATCCCAGAAAATTAATTAAATGTCTTCAAACAGGGCCAAACTTGGACACTGATATCTATTTCTACCAACACTGAAAACATGATACGTAAATTAATTGCATGGATAGAACTTTGTTCCTTCCAAGTCTTACAGCTGAAAAGGAAATTAGCTTACTGGCTTAGACTTCGGATTCGCACTATGTAAGGGCACATGTGCGAGTCGTGCTCATGTGTGTTATACTCATTTCGGTTTTTCGTGATTTTCTAGTTCTACCCAGCAAATGTCGAAACGGTATCTATAAGGGAGACCCTGGTCATTACCTTTTCCAACCATCTACCCAACAGTGCCCACCGTGGGACTTATCCCTCAGACTTAAGGCTAGCTTAGGCTATAGCGATTTTGTGCTGTATAGCTCATTCTATTGGAGCAAATTGGAACTATGAAACTGTCAAAGAACGAAAGGTTAAAAGTCACACAGATGACCACAGGAAACGACAATATTACATATTTGGTGAGCCGTTTAAACATTAAGCGATTAAGGAATTAAAACTTCATTTTCTAGATAAACATGTTTTGGGACATTCCTTGTTTTCTCCCGACAACCTTTAAATATAAACGAAAATATGAAACCTATGTACCTTTCAACGTTACATTTAAGCGAATACATCACTGATTACAGCAAGTATTTTTAACTATGTAGATCATCTCTGCTGTCCTGATATGTACGTGGATGGATCAGGAAAGTGTTACAAGTACAAGAAGTAATTTTTGAATGCACAAAATAGGAGATAAGTAATTAGTTTACCCGGAGATGCATCAGACTGCGCCATCGTGTGGCGGGTTCCGATAACTTTACGTTTACAGTCAGTTGAGTAGTAGCCAATGTTGTAATGGACCTGTCGAGTAAATATGTCACTGTGATAGTCAATGTAATGGCGAGACGCTTGAAGAATTGGTCTGCCGTGGAATTGAGAGGTGTAGTATGCTTCTTAGGCGCGTGGAATGTTCCCGCAGCGGAGATCCATCGTAAACTCGTGGAAACCATCACACGAAAACGACCCGGTATCTTCATTCATGCCAAGAGTGAGAAGTGTGGAGCAGCCACCGATACAGCTCAGACTTGGCTCCCAGTGACTTTTCCTTTTACCCCAGATGAAAGCGCACTTGTCTGGAGCAGTTCTCATCCGACGTAGTATTAAGGGGAGCTGCCACGAGGTGGTTCAATGAATACGGACATCATTTCTACGACGACGGCATCAGCATATTGGTCTGGTGGTTTGATGTCTCAATGGTCTTGGCGATTAGGTGGAAAAGTGATCTATGTGTAGCCTTCTTAGAATAGATCATAAATTCATGCACCATCATACTTTATTCTTTTTTGTTGTTGCAACCTTTTTTTCTGATCCATCCACGTACAATCACAGAGGTAAGTACTGCTGGAGTCTAACAACTATTTAACCTATGGTCTAGCATTTAATTTATATTTATGGACAAGATAGGCGCCCTTTAGGCTAAACCTGAAACATACCCGTTCCTCAGAAATGTCACGGTTTAATCATAACTGCCTGTCTGGCCCATAAATATAATTTAACTAAAAAAAACTAGATGATAGTTTTTATTCAACTCCCGCAAGACTTACTTCCATGGCTGTATATTTCACTAATTACATAGGAAAACATTTTTTTTCCTCTCCATAAGTTTGTTTTTTTTTTTACTTCCGATTTCATCTAATCTTTAGTCATGGGTTTTGACATGCTGTCTTATGATCACATGTTATATATATAACTATCACCAAAATTCAACAAATTAAAAAAACTACCAAGAAAAACTACATGAAAACACATTTTATATCTAAGGGGCACAAGACAAGCCCAATTCGTACACAAATCAATGGAATGGAGATATTAAGAAAAGAACCGTAAACTTAACTTTAAACTTGCAGTATACTTTGTTCTTACGAGGTCGGAAGGAGTGGTCCTTTTTCTTTCTTCTCTCACGGCTGGAAGTAGAGAGCTCTCAAATGAAACACTTGTCTGTGAAATTGGTTTTCGTAACACGAACTGACACGCAGAACTTTCAAATGTAATAAATCCTGATCGGAACACCTCAATCATCAATCGACTATCTAGCAAATCTCCCAACTAACTTTTTGCATATGCTGGCGTACAATACAAACGGCGTAAAAAGCTCGATTACTGGTAGGTCTGAGGCACGGGAAATTGAAAGAAATGTTATTGTAGACTTACCTCTGTACTACCATGGTGGCGTAAGCGATAGAGCGTTTGCGTCACGTGTAACAGGACTTTAGTTAGAATATGGGTGAAGGCAAAATACGTTTGTTCGTTTTTCGTCAATTTTTCTTTAGTGTATGTACAAAAATTTTGTTTAACGAAATTCTATGTGGTGTTATTTTTTTGCTTTTTTGTTCTTGTATTCTCTTTTTCAGTTTTATTTCTTTAAAATTGATATATTACATGGTACATTATATTTGTTTACACCATTATATGTATAAACAGGGTTCCCACTCATTTGCCAAGATCAAATTCCCCGACTTTTCCAGGTTTTTCAGGTCACTACTCAGAAATTTCCAGTACCCCATTTTGCATATATATAATAATTCCATGAGAAAATAAAGATCATAGTTGCATGAAAATAAAGATACATCAAAATATTTCACTGTATTCTTTTCTTAAATTGCTTCATGGTTGGCACATTAGCCTCCAAGTAATTAACATTAAATGAGATTCCCTGACTTTTCCAGGACTTTTTAGTGCTAAGCTGGATTCCCTGACTATTCCAGATTTTCCAGGTGATTGGGAACCCTGATAAATGATAGAAACACCATGGAAAACTCCCACAAAATAAATTTTCAAAATGTAACAAAAAAAAAAAAAAAAATGAAAATGCAAAACCCGAAAACCACTAAGAGAACATATCGGAAGAGTTTTGTGAAAAAAATAAATAAATAAACTAATCACCAGTATTCGAGCCCCGAACCTTTCGCTCTTCCGCTTACACCACCAGGGCTGTTCTATAGTCAACTCAGAATAATGCTTCCAACTAATTCTCCGCGCGTGGCCCTCCAAATAATAAACATTTTAGGCCTTTCACATTGCTCACCAGCACCTAAAAAAAAACTTCCGCCTGTGCGCTTACAAGTAATAAAAAAATGAATGAATATGTTTAAACTCCCTACAAGCGAAATACGGTATTGAATAATACAACAAAAATGCCTTTCTACCACGCAATTCTTGACGTAGAATGTAAATTTTCTTCTCGGTATGTACACGTACTCATTAAAAAAGATGTGATTTTTCTTTTTAAGTTCGGAAGCTGAACAATACGACAACAATAATACAATATGTGTGGCATACATAGCACAGCAATGTTAATATTAAAATGAATATTCTATACAATTCTGTTAATGATACAACTTTTAAAACTTGTATTCGTGTCTTGATAATGTAAATACGACTTCAGCACGCACCGAAACGTATCAATCCTTTGTGTTCCCAGTTTGAGCTATTTCCATTGTGATTTCAGAAATATCTCCATGACACTATCATACCGAGATACTTGATAATAAACCACGCGTGTAATACGACGAGAAGTTAACAAAAGAATAAAATAGGCCTAACAAATTTAAACAGAATCCACGTTATTAAATTTTATAGAACATATTTGTGGTTTCACATAAAAGAGGGATAATTCCAAAATTTGTTGAAGACGCAAAAGGAACTCCATACTATTATTCTAGATATGCACGATATACATTTCTGAACTGCTGTACTTCCGTTCATTATCACTGACTTTCCATTAAAAAAAAAATTCTGAGGAAATACCAACCAAAACAAATAGTATGAAGCAAATAACGCAAATCTGATAATCCGCTTTTCCGCAGCACGACCAATTCAATTTATCAGCACTTCGAACTAGACACTTATCTACTGACAACACGTTTAATTAAAAATACTATGTATAACCTCCCATAGAATTAAGGAAGAGGGCAGAATAGGAACGTGGAACATTAACGGACCCTCTTCAGGCAGTGGCACGTGAGACTGAAAGTATACTATGGACATAGTAGTTATACAAAAAGCTCAAGAAACGGTCAAGATAGCACTTAACAAGGTCGTAGGAACTCAAACAAACAACACTGCAACAAGATTCCTTATAAAGAACAGCGAAAAGTAGGTAGGGAACAAACATAGATTCACTGCAGGAAAATCAAATCATCACCACAGCAACAACATTGACCACTGTGACTTCAAGAAACCTATTCGCAAAGAGAACCGTACTTTGAACATAGACACTAACTATACATGGAACAGATCAATAGTAGATAGACAAAGAGATACCAACGCAATGGACGTTAAGAGCTTACAGAGAAGCGGAAGGTGACACCGACCATCATTTAGGGCAAAAATTTCCAGGTACCCCATTTTGTATATATATCGTAATTGCATGGGAAAATAAAGATCATAGTTGCATGAAAATAAAGATACATCAAAATATTTAACTGTATTCTTTTCTTAAATTGCTTCATGGTTGGCACATTAGCCTCCAAGTAATTTCAAAAACGATCTAACATTAAATGCCTGCTGTAACTAAATGAACTTCAAACAATAAGCTATCAAATTCCCTGACTTTTCCAGGTTTTCAGACATTTTTAGTGAAATTCCCTGACTTTTCCAGGACTTTTTAGTACTAAGCTGGATTCCCTGACTATTCCAGGTTTTCCAGGTGAGTGGGAACCCTGGCATTGTAAACAGGGAAAGCAAAGGATTAAACCCTCTGATATTCGAAGTTCAAAGATTAGGTAATCCGAGAGGAAAAGCAGGTTATCAACTAAATATCTCAAACAAAAAGATCAGAAATGTTAGCAGACTCGAGTAATACTCGAATGTTTATAGATGGTGTTCTAAATTTAAAAAAAAAAGTTTAGAAACACGGAGAGAAAATATACGACACCGAAAATTCAGGTTGTAGACGAAATCGGTAAACGATCCATACAAAGGGTTAAAAGAAGGACACCACCATAGGCTACGGATGAGTAAAAATGACCGTAGAGATTTTCTAGCGGATCTGCTTAGATTTCTCGTTGTGTGGGAAAGTTAATTCAACAAGCTTTTAACGTACATACCACAAAACAAAATGATGAGTTTCAAATCTATACCGCAAACTGTGAATACTCGAACCTAGCGAAAGCAGAAACCTAGACCAAGGTAGAAACTGCAATAAAGAAATAGAAAAATTCAAAATCACAAGAAATTGCAAAAATCTTCACGAATTAATTAAAGTGGGAAGAATGGCGTTAGTCAACAAAAATTGAACTACATGACGAGTTATGCTGTAAAGAGCGTCAAAGGAATAAAAACCTCAGAAGAGTTCCGGTTTATAAAAAAGGCGGCAAGTCTGACAGCAGCAACAACTAACATGGGAATGTAGAGAGAAAAAAATGTGATAACATGCCGAAACAAACAGAGGAAAAAAGAAACAAATATAACAATTAAGAATGAGATGGTAGAGGAAATAAGTTAAAGTACTTAACGCATATATAACAAGCAATAACGAGGTTACGGAAGGAAGAAAGAAAATTCGCTTACCACCGGGCAACGCGTATTCTATACATCTCAGAAGCTTCTAACATCGCGATTAATATAAAGAAAGTTGAAATTGAAATTATACGCAACGCGTTGGTTTTTTTTTGCCAGTAATGCTTTATGGTTGCCTAATAAGGGAAGTATTTCGGTTCAAACAGGAATTTTTTATAAGACTTCGCATATGTATTTGTACCCCGATGCTGATAATGCCTGTAAAGCAGTTCGACTCGGTAAGGCTTCGTTTGTCCGCTACAGGGCGTTCAAGTTTGGAGCAATGGGGCAAACTGCCGCTGCAATGACTCCCGTAGTTTCCGTCCGAACAGGACTTTTTTTATACAAGACTTCGTATATGTGTTCGCATCCCGATGCTGATAATGCCTGCAAAATAATTCGACCGTATAAGGCCGCGTTTGCCCGCGCAGTCCTCCACTTGCTCCAAACTTTAACGCCCTGTTGCGGACAAACGCGGCCTTACACGGTTGAATTATTTTGCATGCATTACCAGCATTGGGGTATGAATACATATACGAAGTCTTATAAAAAAATCTTGTTCAGACGGAAACTACGGGAGTCATTGCAGCGGACAAACGAAGCCTTACCCAGTCGAACTGCTTTAGCATTATCAGCATCGGGGTACAAATACATATATGAAGTCTTATCAAAAAATTCATGTTCGAACCGAAATACTTCCCCTTGTAAGTATGAGTACGACCCAGGCAGATGATCAATAATTAAAAGTTTTTATGAATTAAACTTCATAAAAAAGATTTCGAGAGAATGATAAGAAACTGGAGAAAAATGCATAATAAACTCCACAGATGGTATGATTCACTCGACATTACAAAAAATAATGGAATCACGACGGGTAAGATGAGCGGCCCATGTAGTTCGGATGGATGAAAGGGGACGTAGGGAGGATAACATTACACAAGAGATCATCAAGAAATAAGTGTTCGTGACGGAAACGGGTTTCATCCTACACAGGATGGGATACAATGGCGAACGTTTGTTACTGCAACGATGAACTTGCTGGTTTCGTAAGGCAAATAGTTAGTTTGTTCGCTGATCTATAACCTCTTATCGAGTTTAATTTATTGTTCTCATAAAAAAGGCTCGTAACTTAAAGAAGGTAACTTGAAAGGAAACCGCGCGCGCGCGCACACGCACACACACACACACACACACACACACACACACACAGAGAGAGAGAGAGAGAACA
>JAGDQP010020386.1:0-10776 GCA_022664845.1 Lepisma saccharinum | reverse complement strand
CGAGTTAATCTCCGTGTAGGCTCTGCTAGCAGTAGAAAGGTAGCCGCAGAAAATATGAAGCACAGCACACCCGCCCACCCTTTTTTGTAACATTTTCGAAATCTAAGAGCATTATCAAAATCTTTAGAACATAGCGCACCAGTACTTACATATTACTATAAAATACAATGGACAGCGATCTCGAGATCTTGTCGATTGATGAGTACTGAGACTTCAATTTAATACTGACGTCAAAATCTTTGAAAACGTATCTAACATTTTTTAATAGTGCTCTTAGTTTTTGAAATTATTACTCAGAAATATATCCCCCCGGTTTTTCAGGTCAGTGGGAACTCTGTTAAGTACCTAAATTAAGTATTTACCTAGTTCTGTACTAATCTGATACAACCAACAGAAAATTACTGTGGGCGTCCCCATCCCCAAGAACAAATTGCAAACACCACATATGTTTAAAAAAAAGAAAGAAAAAAACTTCCATAATTTTGAATGAAATATACATACCTTTAAAGCAAACATCTTACCCCTATACTAAGCCACGCTTGTTTGCGACTGCTTTCTACTTAACTAAGATACAACATATTACTAACTCACTCTATGGCTTACGGAACTCGAAAGTTCATCGCCCCAGTAAGAAACATCAAGTCAGTTTTCATCTTGAACACCTATTCTAATATTGTCATAGCAACGACGTCGCGGTCTTCCCAACAGTCTCTCTCCCTTCCAACAGTCTTTCCTACCACGATGGAATATAATCTTCGTTTTCTCCCCATCCGAACCTACCCATCTTAGCCTTCGTGATTTCATTATCCTTATAATGTCGGGTGAATCATACAGCCAGTGGATTTTTTCATTATGCAGTCTCCTCCATTCTCCGGTCAGTTCATCCTGTTTCGGCCTGTATACCTTTCTCAAAACTTTATTTTTAAACACACAATTTATGCTTATTTGTCAAGGTCGTACTCCAACTTCCGCAACCGTAAAGTATTACCGATAGAATAACCGTTCTGTATATTTTCAATTCAAACTTTCTTGATATAAATCGCGAGGTTAAGGGTTTCCGGACTGAATAGAAACATGAGTTTCCAGATGCTAAGCGATTTTTTATTTCTCCCGTTACCTCGTTTTTGCTTGTTACACGTAAGTTCAACGAAGGCTTTCAACCCAGTATCTCCGATTTGGATGACATGTGGTAGTGTTATAGACCTTTTTGTGCGGATTTCAAATCTGTAAATTTTATTGCAATCGCACCAGTGGTTCCAAAGTTATGGCATTTCAAAAACGGAATAAAAATCAATTGTTCTAGTCACGACATGCAATTTTTCCATTGTTTTAAAATACGAAAAACGTCACATATCGGTTCCAATTTATGCTAGAAGCATGATTCTTTTTTATTCAGGTTGTCTTGAAATGATCAACCAGAAACAATATATAACGTTGTGACTTAGCTGTTAGTAAATTTACAGAAGTAAAACGTTGCCGAAAAAACTAAAACACCATTTTGTAAACTTCAAATTATTATAACTCAAAATCCCCATCATGGATTGAAATGATTTTTTTTTCTTTGGAAGCTCATTACATCTATTTCCATATGTTTTAAAAAAAATGGACCATTAAAGCCCCAGGGAGAAAAGTGAAATATTATAAATGTACCTGTAAAAAGTAAAATGAACTCTTAGGCCCCTTTCAGACTACACGCCGTGCCGTCGACGGCGCGCGCCGCTCATGTGTGTTTAACATTAACGTAAATGGAGCTCTTCACACTACTCAAGAGCGGCGTTACGCCGTCGATAGCTGGTTGATTACTATTGCAGCATACGGTGCTTTCCACACAGAGCTGTGCAAGCCGCTCAACAAAAGACTTCTGTCTGTGCCAATTTGGAATAATTTTCCAGATTCTCTTGTTCAGTGCTGAGTTGGGATAGATCTGGTGGCTTGAGAAATGGATTCCAGTGAGGTAGACGTTGGAAGTTTTAATAACTTTAGTGGAAGACAGGCCCGTATGGGATAAAAGCTTGGAACAATTTAAATCCATAAGAGAAACGACCATTGCATGGGGCGAAGCTTGCGCACACTTAAACCCTGATTCTGAGAATCTCTGCGAAAAAGTGAAAAACAAATAGGGTAATTAAATAATATTTTTTCTCATATCTAGGCTATTTCTTTGAATATTTTGACCAAACAAATGAAGTTGGACTAAGGGGGCGATAAAGAATATTGTAATTAGCTAATCTGTCCGCTCTTGCTACGGAATAATCTCTCTTTCTGAATTTGTCCTTGTATTTTGTTAAGTAGCTCATCGAATGAAACTATTGACATTCTAAAATAAATTTAAAACTTGCCTTCATCACTTCTCAATTCACTAAATAATAAAACAAAAGCCCCAGCGACAAGTCTCTTAATATTCAATGGGTGAACCCACTTCCATCTTCTGGTCTTTCGCTTTTTGTGCTGTAAATGAAGCAAGTACAAACACAACAGTCTTTCCTTCCATCCATCTTGACAAAATGATCAAATCGTAAATGAATGAACAACTTTTCCCCGTTGGTCATTGAGCGGAGAAACACTACCGACGGCGAAAGCCGAGTGCACAACGGTACGAACTTTGGTATATGTGGCGCGGCGCGTAGTCTGAAACCGGCCTTACACTGCTATCTTTTTTTTAATTTGAATTTTATTTGTGGCCTTTAGGCATCTAAGGCTCAAAAAATAAAAATGCAGTATTTTCGGGAAAACTTTCAAAACCTCAAAATTGTCGAAAATTTTAAAAAATTCGATTTTTAAGATTTCTCCCTTTTCGAAAAATCCAAGATTTGGCGGAAAATGTTTGGAAACACAAGAAGCGCGATGGGGGATCAAGGAGAGCCTAACTACTTAGGTCCAAATTATATAATAGTCATTTTCTATTTGACAGAAAAACAGTTGGAAGAGGTAAGGGTGGTTTGGTATGGTTAGGTTAGATTAGAATTAGGCTAAGGTAGATCTGTTTATCCGTCAAATAGAAAATGAGACCTAACAGGCAAGTATCCCCTTCTCCCCTCCCCCCAACGTGCTTCTTATGTCTTCAAACATTTTTCCGAAATTTTTAGATTTTTCGAAAATTATGAGTTTTGGAAAATTTTCCCGAAAATTCATAGCAGGTGGGTCTGTGGACCGCTAGGTTATTTCAATAATTTTCCAACACTGCATGAAACACCTTCCATCATTTAAGCACACAACCATCCCAGGGGTTCTCCGTCACACCAGGCAAGTGCTGGATAGTACCTTTAATATAGTCTCTGGACCACACCTTCCAACATTTTCCCCAGCCACCTATCCCGGTCTGAGCCTTAGATGCCTAAATGAAATTCAATTAAAAAAATTAAGATAGCAGTGTAAGACTTCATTTTAATTTTTACAGGTACATTTACAATATTTCACCATTTTCCCTACATGGTCCATCTTTTTTTTTTTTTTTTTACGTATGAAATTATATATAATGAGCTTTCAAAGAAAAAAAAAAGTCATTGCAATCCATGATGAAGATTTTGACTTATAAAGATTTAAAGTTTACAAAATGGTGTTTTAGATTTCTCGGCAACGTTTAACTTTTGTAAATTTTCTAACAGCTAAGTCATAACTTTACATATTATTGCTGGTTGATCATTACAAGACAATCTGAATAAAAAAAGAATCATGTTTCTAGCATAAATAGGAACCAAGATATGTTTTTCGTATTTTAAAACAATGGAAAAATTGCATTTCGCGACTAGAACAATTGACCTCCGTTTTTGAACTTTGGAACCACTGGTGCGATTGCATAAAATTTACACATTTGAAATCAGCACTAAAAGTTCTATGACACTACCACATTTTATCCAAATCGGAGATACTGGGTTAACTTTCAACAAGCTTTTGGTTGAATTTACGTGAAAGACCCATATGCTACCAACTATTTAAATTTATTTACTTTCTCTATGATATAATTCTTAATTTTTATGTATCAATTTCCTTTATCCTCTGTGTTTCGGGTAGTTATCACGTATTGTTTTCTCTACGTTCACCTGTAGACCTATCTCGTGGCAAGCTTCTATTAAGACATCGGTGTTACTTTGTAGTGTATCTACAACGTCGTCTCCTATTAAATTTACATAATCTATGCATACTATAACAGTTGGGTTAAGCCATTCAATGATAGCCCCTTTTTGTCCTCTTCTATTTTTAGAATCGCATATTCCAGCGCAACGTTAAACAGTGGTGGTGACAAGACATCACCCTGTTTCAATCCGTTGCGAATTTCGAAACTATCTGATATACTATTACCTACATGTATTCTGCTTATGGGATCGCTGAGACACATCCTTACTAGCTGAACATTTTTTTAATTCCAAATTATACCAGGATATTGTATAGTTTTCCCCTTTTTGATAGAGTCATATATATGCTTTCTTAAAATCTGTGTACAATTGGTGAATCGTCCCATTGTATTCCTATTTCTCTAATATTTGTTTCAAGGCGAACATCTGATCCAACGTAGATCTATTTTTCTAAATCTACATTGGTGATCTCCAATTATTTCATCTATGTATTCGGTGAGGCATGTTAGTTGGATATTGCTCAACATATTGTAACATGTTGGAAATAGAAAGATTTTAGGGTAAATATTATAGTCAGATTTATTGCCCTTTTGGTAAATCGGAATTATTAATGAGACTTTTCATTCCTTTAGAAGCTTCTCCTTTGTCCAAAGAGCACTTACCAATTTATGTAATTCCCTGAATCCTCCCGCTTTAATGAGTATGGCTGGGATGTTGAAAATCCCTGGTGATTTGAAAATTTCCAATTTTTTTATCGAAATTTCGACCTCAATTTCGCTATGTTCAGGTATCCACGGTTCTGCGGTATGTATTTCAAAATTCCTCCGTTTGTTCTCACGTTTGTACATTAATAAGCTTATCGAAATAGCTTTTCCATACATAAAGAATTTTTGTTGGATCCGCCTGAAGATATCCACGTTCATTTCTAATCATCCCAAGCAAGAATGGAGAAGATAGTCATGTCAATGTTTTACAAATCCAGGTTCTTTCGTGTTAGACAACTTTCACCTCGACAGATGCAAGAGGTGAGATTATACTTATATTAGGTGTGCGGTCCAACTACTTTTTCGTAAGCTGTGTATCAGCATTCCGAAGACACTGTAAACGTTGTAACCATACTATAAAATAGATTTTTATCTTACCTTGTGAACACATCGAACTCGAAGTTCGAGATATAGTCATTACATGTGAGGTCGATTGTGGACTTTAATGCCATGGCTTCAAGACCTGAACTAATGGGATGTACTTCATTTAACACTTGTCTAAATATCTTCCATGGCACAAGGGTACTGAAAGAAAAAAATACCAATATTTTACTCTTTATAACAACAACGAAAATGGTTCAGTTATTGGTACTTATGTATTATTCATACAACGAAAAGTACAGCTAAACTTTGAATTAAACTGACACGATAGTGTGGGGAAAACAAAGGAAGTAGTGGTCGATAACAAAGAAGGGGAATGAATCATCACAAGGAAATTGATAAGAGATTGATAAAGGAACACTCTAGTTATTGTTACCAGCATGCAATATAAAGCAAAGAGTGGAGATACACACTCACTCATTGGAGTGAATTTACAATGACAGCAAGAAAAATACAGACATATTAGCCTATATTATTTAATACAATGGACATAAATAACATTACATTTTTATTTAATGCAACTGGAATCATCATCAACTGTAAAAAATCTTATACTGAAAAACTTGTACTTGCTAGCAGTAATAAACCTGAGCTTCGAGAAGACAAAAATTAGAAATATATGCAGCTGTCTTTCGTTATGTTTGAATTTATTAATGTTTAAAATGCAAAAATCTTCATACTGAACACAACACCTTAATCCGCGAAATCCTAGGTACTGTATTCAACTGCAACTCTAATTATTCCTGGGAAGGACTATAATACCAATGAATGCTTAAAATATATTTTAAGTATTCATTGATAATACTGCAAAATCAATTCTATTAGCATTTCTACTGCCAGATGTCGTGAAACTTTTCTTTTGAAAATTTAAAACTCTTCGCATTTTGGAAAGAAAAAAAAAACAAGTCAAGCCCTCCAACATATAATACAGTATAACGCAATTGTAGAATAACACATTCAAAGAAGAGCCTGTCCATATGCCGGCGTTAGTTCTATATTTTAAAGTCCAAAATACTAAGTACATCATTTGATAATACATGTCTAATATCGTGTTACGTATGTTATATTCGTATTTTGCCTTGCCGTAATATAATTCTTTTATTATATTAAGTCTTTATTGGCCGTAGTTTATGAATTACAAACTGGATACTTTCTCATTTCCTAAATTTCTAGTTAACAGTTGCATCAATCACACACTCTACCTAGTTTGTAAAGTATCAGCTTTTAACTCTTTCCGAGATTATAATATTATTATTCAACATGAATGCTATTTTTCTCAAATATTTCCGTACCGAGAACCACTAAATGGAATAAAGATCAACGGATAACCACTCTAAATACACAATGCCTGCTAATCGTCCTTACACACAACACAGGGACGTATTTGGGAGGGGTCCGGACCCTTCCGAAACTCAGTTTTATGCAGAATTAGTATAATTTTAGGCGTATTTATATACACTTCATACCCAGGCGCATCTCCGATTCACCCCCACCCACCCCCAAAAAAAACTTCTCAATAATGCCTGCTTACACATGATATATAACGAAATTATGATGCTCATAAAGAACAAAGTAGTTGCTTTAAATTTTAGAACTGCAAAACCAATGATAAACAATGCAAGAAGAAAAATTGCATATTCAATGATAAATAATGATAAACACAAGTTGATAAGAGATGGAAGAATAGTGCCAGTTACGCAATTTCAGCTTGATACGAGCACATATCACGATATGCATAAATAGAAAATGATATCTTTTATGTATGACAATATCAAGAAGTGGAAACTCATTTCTAGATGATGTAAATTTTGTCGAACTCAATTCAGCGAATACATTTGAGTGATATAAATACAACAACTAAGGGACGAAAAATTACAGATACTTCATCATTACATAATTACATATTCATTGGCACGAGTTTCCCAGAATCAGCGAAATATAGATAACCGAAGTGTCAAGTACGATGAAGAATGGTGAATTCCAGTACATAAGCGAAATCATCTTGATTCTACTGGATCAGTTTGAGGTATCGACCCAAAACCGGCCTCGCGCATCCCACGCCTCCCCCCCCCCCCTGAACATGTCACGTGCTATGAGACAGTGTTGTAAGAAACATAGAAATAATCTAACACTTGAAAAATTCCAAGTACCACAAGGATTGCATATATTTGCTTGCTGTCATTTTTCACTCATCGTAAATTTTTACCAAATGTTTGACTTCCTTCATTTAACATATTTTATCTGTTAACAGTTGACAGAATCTAATGATGTCTACACAGATGCAACCGCTTAGAAAATAGAATGCGTTTCGTATTTAATTAAAAGACCCTAGATCAATTTCTAGGGACGTGAATTATTACAAACAGATACTATCAAAATACCCAATATTGGAGTACTCATGTTAATACACACCAACTGTTACTATGGGGCATACCGAGATTAAATAAACATGATTAAAAGAACACTAACAAAAAGCAAAACTATACGAGAAATCACAATGTAGAGGAACACTGCAGATTATGTCTAGTTCTGGAATTTGGACCCTGGAGGGTTATTTTGAACTCCCAGATACCACTGATCTAAGGTTACTTAACCTATCTTCCAGTGCAACGCAAAGGACAGCTATGGCGTTTAAGTTGCAAGTAAAAAAGTGGTAATAGTTTCGTCTGACTACGCCATAATTATTAAAATCACCTATAATGATACCAAAGTACTATTGCAATCTTAATTGGTTCATTTTTGGTATTACGGGCTTACGACTGTTCGCTTAGAATGATTTGATCTGACCCAAAGGTGGACTATTCAGTTAGTAAGACATACGTACACAGACATATATCAACTGAACTAAAAATCCTGTAAATTTCTTTCAAATTTAACATTTATGGGCTCGATAGTTACATGTGACAGAAGCCCGTCACATGCTGGACTGATGATAACCGTCGGTGAACACTCTTCCGAATAAGAACACTTGACGACGATGGGGAACGTATCGTAGCGCCTGTGTTCTAAGTACGATGCTGGTATTCACCTGGCGGAGTGAGGAAAGCGCTGGAAAAAAGTTTGGATGTCTGGAATGCGAAGGATCCGAACACGCCACCGCTCATATACTTATCCAAAGTCAGCGTTTCTAAGCACTGAACCAAGCCTGAATTATCTTGAAAACTATTTGATCGGTACAGGTTAGAAATTCAACTGTTTTTAAGTTCTACATTAACTTACGCTACAGTCTGTCTGTCCCGTAACTGTTGCCATACCGTCAGTGTAAGAAAAGGAAAGGAAAGGTGGCAATCGTGACCTTTATTTGCGGTTCCATCCAGACATTTGTCAGGCGACTGAAATGACGATCAGGTTAAAATTGTCAACGAGAGTATAATTTGAACCTGCGCCGCCATTCCAGTGCCAACAATTGGAAGGAAGAGACTTTCGTCACCAGTTGTACATGGTGCTGGGTGTGAGGAAATAAAGAATCGCGACTCGAACATCGAGAAAAGACGGAGTAATAAAACAAGGTGATCGCATACTTTGGTAGTTACGACGACACTTTTTCCAGATAATTAGTAATTTTCTCTATTATAATAAACAGCAACCGTACGAACAAAGGACGTTGGATTTTTACTTACAGGTACCGATCGTTTCGTACATAATATACAATTACACACGGCCTTGACCAGTTGCAATTATCAATTTTAACCAACTACAAATAGGGAGGTCTCAATTGGTCGTGTATATCTTTTTGTATGTTCTTAAATTAAATTTAGTTTACATTTCTGGGCGTTGACTGGCATCTTAGGCCTAAACCCGCCACAAGTAGGAGAGATAACGTCACTCGACGAGCACACTTCCAGGGAAAGGGGTGAACAAAGCCCTAGGCAGTGCATGTCTAGGTACCATACTAGCATTGCCTGGTGAAACTGAGGGAACCCGTAGAGAACATGACAGGATGGCCGTAACGGGACTCAAAACATCGCGCTTCGCCCGTACAGATTCGAAATTAATAGACGTAACCAATAAACAACGAAGGTGGGGTTCATGTTATTCAGTCTTTTTATATCCCTAAGTTATTTGGGTGTCCTACCTTCAACAGAAGAAGAAATGTGTGTTAAGGGTAGGAATTTTGATTTATGGTCACCTCCAGAAACAACTGCCCCATCTGTCGCGAATTCGTTAAGTTGTAATAGTTAATCTCAACGACCGAAGTACCCCCCATCAAAAAAATGTCCACATACGAAAAATAAAAATAATAAAAGAAGAAATTTTTAAATACATTCTTTTCTTAAACAATTCGTTATAAAAAGAAAAAAAAAAAAAAATTTTTTGTTTAAGCATGACTAAAAAGAAAAGCATGGGGCGTGCCAATTCAAGAATTTATAAAATGACTGTACATGAGAGCACGTCCCATGATTTTCTTTTTAGTCATGCATAACAAAATTAGTTTTTTTTTAAGTATGAATTGTTTAAGAAAAGAATGTCTTTAAAAAGCTTTTTGTTATTTTTTTCCGAGTTATTTCGATGTTCGGATAAATTTTCTCAAGCTAAATGTTTTGTGACCCAAATCCTAAAGTGTTCTGCAACCAGAAAAACTCAGACTAGTATTTATTTTAGGATAAAGAAGTTGAGATTTTAAAAAAAAATATGTGATTTAAAATATATAGAAATATATGAAAGTAACAATGGAATATTGTATTGTCACCGGACTTACGTCGCTGTGCAACATTTCATCATTCTATGACATTGGAAAATGAGTTCAATTAAGATTTGATGATACCGACCCATTGTGAACTAAAGAAAAGAATGTAAAAAGTGACTCTCGTATCTTACAAGAAAGATAACGTCTGTTTCCATAAAAGTGCAGACATTCCATGCATAGGTTTATGAAATGTCTCCTCACCCTCCATATTAGCCGGACCCCCAATCGATTATTTATCTCTTTCGGCACTGACTAATTTTTGTCACTGACATGTGCCTGTTCATAAGATCATGGTTTGGGCATATCGATGAGAGAAGTAAGTGAACCCAGAAGATTTAATTGATTAGCTTCGTAAAGTGTTTGTACTTTAATAATACCTGAAGATGATACTCATCTTCTGGATATCCTAATTGCACCAATCCTCAAGTATGGGTCACTTAAAAAAAAAAATCAATTAAGCAATGAAGAAAAAAATACAGTATTGCGATCTAAAACAAATAACAAATCCGACTACGGCCAATCAACCTATCTGACATACTCAAATACTTCTTGCAAACTGCGTACGATGCTCAATTGCTCACATAAGGCAATTGTATGGTTTCTCGTTTACAGAAAGAAATTCAAGAGGAAAGAAAAAGTTACACGAAATACTTTACTAAGCAGAGCGATGCTGTAGAAATTGTAGTTAACATTCTTACTATCAGTGGTTTATCATAGGTTAATGGTTACAGAAGTTTATCTTCGCTGACAGTGCGAAATATTATGAGGTCAGTAGAAGTGTTTTAAAAAAAGAAACTAGCTTTTTAATAGGATTACATAATCATAACATTGGTATCCTCAAGATATCTGTGCTCTAAAGAGAAGACTTCCA
>JAGDQP010020385.1:13608-33364 GCA_022664845.1 Lepisma saccharinum | reverse complement strand
AGGTAATGGTATGGCCAGCATTTTGATGGAAAATACCAGTGCCAGAAAACAAGGTGTAATAACTTTGAAGGTACAAACGAACTGCAAACTTTGGAGTTAAGGGAGTGGGTGGATAAAATTTAGAACCAACTTGAACCTGAAGATGATTTAAATCAAAGTGTTCGAAATGGAAGGGATTGAGATCATATCGACCATTGAATGCAGTATTTGAGACAAATCCAATGACAAGGCCATTAGGCACATTACCCAGGAATAAATTATCCAGATTGTATGTTGATACATTTTGAGGAATGGTATGTACACGAGTTTCAACTCGCGTTAATGGTAATTTTGCAGTATCTTTAAGCATGTACCTATTTAACTGAAGAGCCAAATCAGCTGATATATCCATACGACGGGCATATAGTGTAACATCCTTTAACTCAACCTTAAAATTTTCATTTTGCCCTCCCATAAGACACAACGTATCTTTGCTACGATACAATTTTACGCGAAGAGTAACCTTATTAGGGAGAATACGGTCGACCCCTGCAATATCTGTATGCAGGCGTCCAAACAGTTCAAAGGGAGCACTGCCACCAACATAAGAAGCACGTTTTTGAAATCCGGTGTTTGCATCGCCTAAAGTATTGAATTTTTCGGTAGTATCCTTATACCATAATGCACTGGTTAAATGTGTGGATGTAGCATCCTCGGAATAATTGAGAATGGTTTCGATGTATGCACGATAAGGGTATGTACCATTAGAAGATGAAATCAACTTGTCATTTAAGGCAATATCTACTTGACTGAATAGCGAATGGAGGAAATTATTAACGGGTCCGACAATATCGGCTGCAACGGGTGGAGGTCCTGCCGCTGCTACATGAAGATTGGTACCATCACCACGGATAATTCTACATTTAACGTAAAGGTAGAGGTATACCGGATGAATATACTCTGCAGTGTCTCTGGGAATAACAAATTCAATAGGTCCTTCTGATGTTAATGTGGAAATAGGCCGATACTCGACCATGCGTGAGGATTCAATGGCTGTTTGTGTCATGGGTACAGATACCAAATCAAATTCTTTGGTACAGCACTCTTTACTGCCGGGTGTAAGGAACGACATGATGATTAACTAAAGATATCGCGTGTTTTGGTACGACGTTTTTGCTTATTTTTCGAGGTGGACCAACACGACCAGGAGCTATTCGCTTACGTGCCCGTCTGCGACCACTTCCAGTAAGCAACTAAGTCATTTTATTTGTGGCTTTTGTCTTTAAAGCCGATCCAGCCTCGTGAACACGTGCTTTGATTGATTCCTTGACGGGACGATTTTCCAGGCTTGTCGCCCAACTGCTTTTGCGCCTTGTTTAATAAATGGCATGGCAAAACGAAAAAGACCACGAAATAAACTTCCTATTCCATGTCCGCGCTGGTAAACAGGTCCTGCGAAATAAGGTATTCCGCGACCACGATATGTTCTAACTTTCATTTGGAGAGACGTTTAAAGTGAAGTGTCACCGTCAACGTTCCAGTTGCAAATGGCAAATCTCGAACTGCATGGTTCTTTAGTAGGATTTCAATGGTATCAAAACCTAAGCTGGATAATGGAAAGTAATGAACGTTTTGAAAGTAATGGTTCGGACTTTTCCATGATTCGTATCCGTCATGGCAACAATACGAAGTAGGGTTCCTTTCGTATCGCCAACATATTGTGGTTGGATAAGATCCGTATATACAAACACTTGCTGCGGATATCCAATACTCAAGTAAGGCTGTTTTTGAATGATTGTTTTTTTAACATGTTAATGTTTGGTTCGAATCCTAATTGTAATGCTAGTAGGGGAGATAGGCGTACAGATTGAATTATATCCGTCGCCGTAATTTGTACCGTATTGGAATATGCGAATTGTATGGTTGGTGTAATTTTATTGAGTTCATCCAGTAAATGCTGAATAGTTGCATAATATCCTGCTGTAACTTTATGTTCCACTTTTGTACCATTTGTTAAATCAAACCAGAAGATATTTTCTCCTTCAAGAACATTTTCACATGTAAGGGCAATATGAATTTCTGCAAGACCTACCATCCACGAAGCATCATTTAACTGTATGCGATGATTTAGAATATTACGAAAATGGCTGGGTGTATTACCGGCATACGTATGTGTACTAGCATTGGAACTTAGGGGGATGTAGAAACTGTCATCGGTACTTTTAGAAATCATGATGTTGCTTTCTGTTTAAAGTGAAGTGTAATGCTTGACGTTCCAAATTGAAATGGCAATTTTTTACCATGTTCGTCTTTTAAGTCTATGTGCAAGGTATCAAAATATTTCTTTTCCACTTTAACATACTGTTGATGATCAAAAATAAATGATTGGATTTGACCATACTGATATTCATGTACGCTAATCTTTCGCAAAAGTTGGCCAACATTAGGCTGAGTCTTGACAATATCGAGACAAACATTAATTTCAGATGGAATATTATATTCCAAATTACATGGATACGGTGCAACAGCAGTCAGAATCATGGGTCGTCTGCTACGATGTATAGGGTAAAAGTGAATGGCGCGTGTACTTACATTTGGATCCTTACTGAATCCAAATATATTTTGTAAGCCTGGCGTCATACCAATCACATATTGTCGACGCCGGTAACGTCGATGTTTAATAAAGACTTGATGCCGTGTACTATCATAATGTAACATGATAGGATCATCAATTGCCGTTGCATCACCATTATTACTTTCCTCATCGAGAAGAAAACCCTCGTCGTCCTCTTCCCCTTCTTCATGATTATTATTGAAAACTGTAACTTTAAGTATTTTTTTCAAGTAAAGTTAATATTCGTTGGTTTTCGCCCTCTTTTTCTTTTTGACCTTGTTCATGTTGTTGGTCTTGGAGAATGCGAGGAATACTTTCCAACATTCGAGGAACAGAATCATAGTAGAAGGGAGGAAATTTAATATTGTATTCGGTTTTCTTTTTTCCTCGTGTTTGAATAATAATTTCTTCGTCGTGCTGAAGATTATAAAAACTCCACGGGATTGTAATACCGCTTACACCCACCACCCAGTCACCCGTCAAATGGACTGGTTGGCATAGTTTAGTCGTATATGATGCTGTTGTATTCTCAAAGATATGACTGCTTGCATTAGATGGTAGGGTTACATAAAATTAATCGAAACCCTGCTCGGACGACATCACGAAGTCGACTGAATGTTTGTTTGTCGCACCCAGCTATTCATCCTTGGAGGATATCCTAACCATTTGACAGAAACCCAACCTTTTTGTCGCTTTAATACTTTTTCAATGAGATATGTTTTCTTTTTCCCTACAAGGACTTTTTGAAGTTCCTGAGAGTAAAAGATTCCCTTAATGTGATCGCCGTTCCAGTCTTTGATTTTATAGGTGACTGGTGTACTTTTCACACATTGGTCTACAATAAAGATTTCGCGAGACCATTTTGGCAAGTATCCATTTTAAATTTATGTTTATGTTTGCTAACCCGAACATGATCTCCCGGATGCAATTTACATTTGGTTTTAGTTTTGTTTCCGTATAAGTTTTGCCAGATTTGATTTACATTGTAATCATTAATGTTTGCAGGTGTCATCTTAATGGTGGAATGAATAGTGTGATTATAACTATGTACAAGATCGTCTAGCACATCAATGTAGAAACAATACGTATTTTCAGCCGTAATGTATTTATACATTTTTTCCTTTAATGTGCGTATGAATCGTTCTACAAGAGCTGCTTTCATTTCCGAATGGGCACTATAATGGTTGATGTCATACTTTTCAAAGATGTGTTTTATATGACGATTATAAAACTCTGTTCCTAAATCAGTTTGACAATGAACGAATGGAAATTTTACCGATTTCAAAGTTTTTGTGATGGCTTTAACCATAACAGGACCAGTTTTTTTCTTGACAGGAATACAAGTCGCATAACGTGAAAACACATCAACGGCGCATAAAATGTATCTATACCCATGATTATACTT
Source organism: Lepisma saccharinum (assembly GCA_022664845.1). Taxonomy (NCBI): domain Eukaryota; kingdom Metazoa; phylum Arthropoda; class Insecta; order Zygentoma; family Lepismatidae; genus Lepisma; species Lepisma saccharinum. Next base: position 29,366 of record JAGDQP010020385.1, on the reverse strand, counting down.
TGCCACATTTTGCATATCCGCCAAATCCATTTGAATTAATTCGTGAGGACCATTGACATAGTATTGTTTCCGAGGAAAGTTTTTTCGTGCAGAGATGTGTAACGTATGTACTTCTTGTGAAGCTAACCATTTTTGAATGGTTTTTGTTGACAATTTGGTTTTCTTTCGTAGCTCGGTAACAGTTCCCAAAGAGACTGGTTCCGTATATGTATAATATACTCTACGTAAAGGGCATGATTTAAAACTTGTATTCTCTATAATGCTTAAAGATATTTTTAAAAATGCTGCGTTTCTTTGGTTTTCCTTTAGGTTTCTTTACCTTCATCCGGTGCTTTATAATAGATGCACCAAATTGAAAATTAATTAATTCTTTAGGAATATTAATTTCCTGAAGCAGTTGCTTGAATGTTTGAATTCCCACAGGGTTACGTGGTGCTCTTTTTCTTACCACTTCATTTACGAGATCGATAATATTGGACCCAGGAACAAGATTATTGTTTATGGTTACGACACCTGTCGGATCCCAACTGATGCGATTAGATGCGTGCATTAGTTTTAAAAAAACTCCCGTCTTTCGGCTAAGTGTTTTCGGGACAGAATGAAGAATGAATTGAAATAATGGTGAAGATTTACTTGTTGGTGTCATTGAATTATCCGTGTCTATTAGAGGTAGTGCTATTGGTTTATGTGCTTGAAGGGTATGTTCCAAGTATCGATGCAGAGCTTGCTGGTACAATTTCCATTTTTCTTGGGTTGTTAGATCAGTGCGTTGTAATATATCCTGCATTTCTTGGTCTAAACGAGCCTGATGTGATTCGCTGGATTTAACAGAAGAAATCATTTGAGCAGATGCCTGTTCAGGAACGAGTATCATTTTTTGAAACTGTGATGTAGCCATACTATCGATTAAATAAACTGCCTGCGACTGCATTTAAAACGGGCGCTAATAATAAAGGTAAAAGTACACCATCCTTTTGACTTAATAGTTTACGTTTACTCTTAAGACTGGATTTTGCAAGAGCAAGAGCACGAAGCGTCTTCTTATCACGACGTAGACGTTGCTTCTGACGAAAAGAAAGCGGGATGTTGCCCTTTATGGTATTTTTAGCCACTTATGCTACAGTCCGAATAACACCTCCAGATGCTTTTGTAATAGCAATTTACGTTTTTTGCCTTTGCATTTACACAGCGTACGGAGCGTTTTATAGTGATGCTTCAAGCTCGACATCTTTTTAGCGACTGAGCATGATTGGAGTATTTGTCTTTTACATGTGTGTACACATGCATGCTCTCATCTGGAAAAAAATGACTACGTATACGTAACGGATCAGGGGTTTGTTGAGTTAAATCAAATAACAAATAAGAATGAGGTTTGACTGTAGCTTTTTCAAATACCTCTACAACACCCTTGCTATGATGAGGCATAATTTGACGTGCCAAGTATTAGATTTGTAACTTATCACGTGGGTTTTTAAAAACTACGATATAATGAGCATTAAGAGATATATCACGTGCATGTTTACCTTTTGGAAACAAATTTTGTACAATAAATATTACAGATAAACTTTTATGATGTGCGAATTAGATAAATAGGTCTGCGACGTGTGCATTAGTTTCACTCATCAAATCATCAAGAATCAATAATGAATTAGGTTGAATCTCAAATGTTTCCATGTCTGGAATTCCATGATGAAATCTAACGTTAGATACACCAAGGTTTGGTACCGCCGCTCCATAACAAAAAAAGATTTCTTTAAACTGAACAGAAAACATTTTATTACGATGTTCAAGTAAACGATTGACAAAGTAAGTTTTACCAGAGCGGGAGGGTCCCGCGACCAAAAGCGTACAAGGGTGTTGAAAGGACAACATCTCGACTAGAACTACTCAAATGGCAATAGAGATTTCCTTTTTATACCGTCATGGACACGAACCCAACTTTCCTAGCCATTGACACACACACACAGACATACACACTTATGCACCACAATATCCATAGGGGACTGTCCTAAAGTCTGTTGTCGTTATGTCCTGTATAACACGTCTTCTCTTGTTGTTTGTGATCTGATGTGTTTTCGTCTCGGGACGTGACACGTTGACGAACCCTGGCTTTCTACAGACATTATTTGGTGAAAAAATTACCTTCTTTTCCGATCTTTGCATGACTAAATTATAAAACAGTTCAAAATTGATTTCTTGACGTGTCCCGTAATTAAGAGTAATCCCCCGAAATTTCATTACATCTTCAATTTTTCCCGTACTAATTTCTCTTTTTCGATACGCGTAATTTTTAGGACCCAACCCAATAAACCAAATGATTTGCCATCCAGGTTCAATTTCATCAATTAGCTGCCCCAAATAATTTCCAAGATAAAGCGGGGTTTGGTCATACTTATTTTGAATAAACATAATTGAATCAGTGTCTACGTACAGTAATTTATCGTAGCCCACTTTTTCAATTAGTTTATATAGCCGGAGTCGTGCCCATGACGATATAAACGCGGCAAGGCAAACGTTTGAGAATGGGAGCGGCGCATTTCCTTTCTCAACATCCCGATATGTTACAATAAGTTGCCGATGTCCGATCGGAACAACGGTTGATACCTCATATTGAGGGGACAGCAGGAGGCTGAGAAATGTCTGACTGTCCGTTACATCACAGGTTTGAGCGAGGTCGGTTTTTTGACCCCATTTACCAAATAGGGAATGCAAGAAGTTTTTGGATATATATTTCAAACCAGGATTATGAGAAATGTTATTGTATTCCATTTTGATATTTTCATGTTCTTCATAGTTTTTAATATATTCTCTTTTCTGTTCTTCAGTTTCGCACTCTGCAGGGAAACCACTTGTCTCTTGTTTCATTCGTAGAAAGCTTCCAACATAGTCTTTGAATAATCCTTTTTTCATCTCGAATTCCCATACTTCGTGGATTTCTTTGACTATGTATCCTTTTTGATAGCCTTTTGAAGCTCGGGTGAACAGAACGTGCCTCTAAACATCCGTTGTTCCGAGTCGTGTTTACATTCCCCGATATTTGTTGCTTCCATACATGTTCGACACAAGCCGAACATTAATCTAGAATGGCAATTGATAGCTAAAAGTGGGATTTTCAGGGTTCTCGGGGGTTCTACCGTGCAGTCTATTAGACCCTGAACTTTGCTTATATCGGGGAAATTGGCCTTGTACATCTTGGGTGCTCCCACTGGCAACGGTTTTGTTGTCATTACCCAAGGATATAATGAAGTTACATCTACGTAGGTATTGTTTTTTATTTTCTGAATATTTATACAAGGACTTGAAACATTCTGTTCTGCCACCCTTGAATGCATCCTTTGGACTAAGACCTCCATCCAGCGTGGCACAGTGTATCTTAATAAAGTCCGGGATGCGCCTATCATTATTTACTTCCTTGTCCCACTCGCATTCCCACATGACAATAACTTTGTTTCTCAATGTTTTTTCAAATATTCAATTTTCTCCATGGTCCGTGCATATTTTTGCTCCATGGTTTCCCCGCCATCGATTTCTTTGTGTCTGAGGTAAGGAAAACAAAGAGGATGCCCATGATGGTAGCACCCTTCGTATTCCAGCGCTGTTTTTGTTTTTTCTTCATAGCCATCTACCTTATATTTTCCAACTTTCCATTCACCTCCATTCGCGGCATGTCGGATTTTTTTCCTTCGAATGTGGGACATATAACTTAGCCACTGCACGGCTTTTTTACTCTGGCGGTCTCGGTGTTCAAATCCGCGTGGAGGGATAATCGAAATAGTCTCTTCTGGTAGGTAGAGAGTGCGATACACTTTAATGGCCATGCTTGCGATAGTTGATTATACAAGAAACACTGCAGACCATCCGTACGTTCTTCAATAATGTTTGAAAATTTTACTACGGCACTAGCTAATATGTGTACATCATTCCTGGAATACTCCAATAATTCTTGCTGCATATTGAATTTATAGTCTTGTTTTACGCATTCGTCATGCCATTCCTTCAGAGCTTTGTATTCTTCCTCTGTCCGGCTTTGGGGGTCAAAATATTCAAAATCAGGAATGAGATCATTGTAATGCTGATTTTCAGGCACATTAAACAATTAGGGAAACCCTCCTTTCTTCAAGGTATTTTCTAACCCTAAACTTTTAGTTAGTTTCGCCAGTTTAACACCCATGTACAAAAAAGTGTCCCGGAAGATGGTTTTCTTGCTACCCAAAGCCATTTCTATAATCTTTTGGCCCTGAGCAATAATTTTCAGCTCTTTGCCGAAACCTTGGTCCACTAATAAAGCCTTGGCGGCCAGAATCATGTCACATCTGCTTCCGTTATGGCTTAAAACCAGAGCCTTCTCGAACGAAGGACGTTCTTTTAATACATGGACTATGAACTCTTTCATTGTCTTGAAGGAGAAATCACGGATACCCCCATTTTCCGTGTCTCCGCAATCCATGCATGTGGCATCTGAATTCTTATCTTTACATCCATTACATCTGTGGGTCAAACCTACTACGTTTACAATATGTTCGCGCTCGCCCTTCGTATTTGGACCAAGTAGAATTGTTTCTACGTCAAATATAATATACAGATATTTCGTGAAATGTTCTGGTTTCAGTTTTTTTACAAAGTATTGGTGGTCTGGCATGACATACTTTTCACATAGTCTACAGTAATGCTCTCCGCATTCATGTGGCTGTTTCTTATTTTTTTCTTTTCCGCATGTCGATGGTTACACGACAACTCGGACATTGCTTCACATTGTAACATATGGCCTTGCCTTTGTCAGGTAACTTTTCGTGATTTCTGTAACATTCGAGAGAGGGAAATACTCTTTTGCAAACGGAGCAGGGAAATCGACCTTTTTCCTCATCAGAAATCGTGTGGCTTACTTCACAGTAGGAACATTTAAACTTACACTCATGGTTATCTATATTCCTATTATATCCCGTCAAGCACAAAGGACAGTACTCTCTCACTCTCACTCACGTCATTTAATAAACGTGATTGTACTATAATGCCCATCGCTATAATGTATATAAAGTTGCCTTTCAGCTTCAGGTCCCGCGTAACGAATAGTTGCCGCCCTTGTCCCTGCCTTCCTCTCATATACTACAATTCTATAGCGTGGAAGTAAATGCCGCTGGAACTGATTGATTTCCTCGACACCACATCCTCTTAGCCTCTGTACATCAAAACCTGCTTTCTCATACAGATCTTTGGCTTCGTTGATCCAGGTATTTGGACAATGTTTTAAATCCTGAAGATTGTACACTTCATCCTTTTGACATTCAGCTTTTGCTCTGGCCATGACCAAACTCTGTGGGAGACAGTAGAGGTCTACTGGAGGCGAAATGATGTATTTTTCGAGGAAAGCAGTCATTTCCATGAATTTATCCTGGCGTTTAGTTACTCTACCTCTTCCTTTGTATGGATTCACAAAATGTACTTTTATGTTCACTTGGCCTAGAAGGAAAGTTTCATTACTCTGAATGACGTTTTCTATGGAACGTAAAATTACATCTTGTGACAGTTCATCCCTTCGTCTCCACCCCACGTACCACCGGTCTATTAACCGTGGAATTACTCGAATCCAACGTTAAACCGACGTAAGCCTCAGCTTCGACGTCGGGAATAATATTATCCAGTGGAAAATAAAAGAGATTCGCAACATAGGCCTGTACATCATGTGCATTTACGCCAGAATTTGGTTCGATAATTATTTGTCTTGCTTCAATTCCAAAGTTGCGATACATACAGTTACTACGAGAACCGATTTCAAAATTATTATTATGACTAGTAGAGGCATTGCTACTATTGTCTCCATTACCCTTACTAGTACTCGCAAATTGGTTTCCAACACCGTATAGGTGATTGCCGGGAGGTATCCAATCCCGCCATTGATATCCCATCATTAATATAATTTATCATATATTCCATGGTCTGGTCGTCGAAATTAAAATGATGTAAATTAATATTCCCAAGTAAGCTCTCATCATCATCATCATTTACGACTTCAACATCCCTTTGATCAGAGCTAGTATTATCCTCCACGATAACTTGCACATCATTATCGTGAGGGATAATGTTATCCTCAATCACCATCACCTCCTCTTGTCTTGAGGGACCAGGTTGGTTGGAAACATTCGTGTGAACGGAAGAAATATCACCAAACATCCCACTGGCCACCTCATTCACAATACGATCCACTTCCAGATCCGCATTGCTTTCCATCAGAGCTTCCATGCTTTATCCCCAAGTAAGGGGCTGAAAACAGAGAGCTCCTCCGGCATAGCTGCAGTAGAAGGGGAAGCCACTGGGACAGATTCCACGACCACCTCATTCTGATGGTTTTGTGTACCCCGTACACTATTATGCGAAGTATTAGCGCCAGGGATACGTTTACCACCAGGAATAAAAGGCAGCATTGGAAACTGTCCCAGCGCAGCATAGAAATTATCCCCGTCCCGTCTCCCTAAAAATGCATATACGGCATCAGAATGAATACGGTCACAATCAATCATACCTCTGCCAAATAAATTGTCAAATTTCCTTCGTAGTAATTCAATTTCGCCCTCAAATCTATAAGGGACCGTATTGAACAAATCGAGAATGTCTGCCACGTTTCGACAGGCATTAACGATTTCCTCTATACTATCCACACACATCTCTACAAGATGAGCAATAAACATTTTACTTACATCAATATTTACGGGACGATGACCTTGAGCCTGCAGATAACACAGCCATTGCCACGTGTGTATTAGTTTCTCATTAGTATTCAGAGCTCCAGCGTGGAAGGCGGCAAACATGTTCTCAATAGTAGTGACCATTATTCTAAAAAGAGATACATAGTCTAATGAGTGATGGGAAAAACCATTATATTACATGTAGTTCTCACAAAAGTTAGAAAATACAAAGAGTAAAAGCGATTTCTTGATACATATTTTCTTTTAAGATAAAAACAAACAAAATTTTGGCTTGGCATGTATGTTTTTTTTTCTAAAATTGTTTCTAACAAAAGAGATATTTCAATCAAGTTGGCAAGTTAAGTAATTTTCTGTTATCATATCAACGAAAAAAGTAGTTCAAGTTTCTACAAAATGTAGAAATATAAGTTTAAAAAAGAAAACTAGATTTTTAGGAATGTAAAAAAAGACTAAGTTATATTTTTTTTATTTGGTTAGTTTTCTGAACGTTTAGGTTAATTATCTAAAAGAAAAAATCGCCTGGTTGTCTATATCATAACATTTTTTCCTTATTTTGATAGTTACACTTGGGCTGGTAAGAAAACAAAAGACATGGACGAGTGTGAAACATAAAATAGAAAGACGGCTTTGACTTTGGGTTGAGAAGCAAAATGTTTTTAAAATTCAACTTACACTGATTATTCAAGATACAAGCCACAACACAAGATGAACACAAAATGGAATGGTTGATGAAGATTTAAGTCTCAACACAAAATGGACAGGATTTGAATCTGTAACAAAAAAAAGAAAATTTTTAGAAATATGTTGTTTTTCACATACTTTAACATACTTTTTTTCCATAAGAGAAAGAACAATGCCTATAATAAGGACTTTTATTTTCTCTGAAGGTAAAACCATAAACTTTTTTATTAGGTTATTTTCTTTGTTCCAAATTTTCTTTTCATAATTATTCTTAAAATCTTTTCTTTTCTACCATAACTTTTTAAAGAAATTTTTTCTTAAGATTTTTGCTTTCTCACTAAAACTTGTTACGATTTTTGTCTTTCCTGTTAAAACATTTTGTTGAAAAATTTTCTTTTCACAATTATTGTTAAGATCTTTTTTATCAAAACTTTTTTAAGAAATCCTTTTCTTAAAATTTTTGCTTTCTCACTAAAGCTTGTTACGAATTTTTTTCTTTCTTATTAAAACTTTAAGTTCCAAATTTTCTTTTCACAATTATTCTTAAGATCTTTTCTTTTTTACCAAAACTCTTTTCTTCAAGAAATTTCTTTCTTAAGATTTTTGCCTTTCTCACTAAAACTTGTTACGATTTTTTTCTTTCTTGTTAAAACTTTTTGTTAAAAAATTTTTTTCTTAATTATTCTAAAGATTTTTTCTTTCTCACTAAAACATTTTACGAATTTTTTTTCTTTCAAATTAAAAATATCTTTTGTAGAGAAAACATTTTTTCCTGTCAAACTAGAAACTACATTTATTTTTCTTCCCTTCGTGTACTATATGAAAGATTTTAAGTAAGAATCATAAACTTTTGTGCACGTTAATTTTTTATTCCAAATTTTCTTTTCACAATTAATCTTAAGATTTTTCTTTTTTACCAAAATATTTTTTCTTAAGATTTTTTCTTTTTTACCAAAATATTTTTTTCTTAAAACTTTTTCTATCTTAGTAAAACTTTTTGTTCCAAATTTTTTCATAACATTTTTATGTATGTAATAACTTGCAAACTCTCTCAACTGAAACCTCTAGCCAAATACCCTCTCAAATGCTGCTAAGATCGTTAATAAAAAACATTTTGAGTTGTCATTCTTCAAACCCTATCACTATTTTAATTAATAAACAAGTATGTTACTCTTTCTTTAACGTACACTTTCAACATCTAAGTGTGTTTAAAACAGATGTCTATAAATCATCTCAATAGTCAGATAGATTCTCTTCTTGGTCTAAAAATTTTCTTTTTGAAACAGTTAAGTCCATACTCTAAAATGTTGTCTTTTTGTTTTAAAAATTTTCATTAATTAGATTCTCTTCATGGTCTAAAATTATCAAGTGTAATAGCAAAATTTAAATCAAAACTGTAAAATGCTGTTCTTGTGCTTTTAAGAATTTTCATTAGTCAGATAGATTGTTTTCAAGGTCTAAAATCAAACATATGTACTTGCAAGAGTTGAGTCAAAACTGTAAATTAATATAACAACGAATATAATTCAACTTACTTTGATTTTCCTTATTTTCAAGGATATCCAATAATAAAAATATTGTAATCAACGAATATTAATTCCAAATCTGGAAATATAGGAGACAAAAAGTTAATATCAGACAGCAGCAAATTAACGTCTAGTATACTCAACAGACAAACTCAGAATGCAGTCCTCCTTGTATGTACCGGAAATAAAAGACGCGACAGTCACCCTCCCCCTCTCTCCAACTTCTTTAAGAAAACCATATGGTCATTAAATTCTACACATGTGTATCCACTTCCAGTGCACCGGAAATGAAAGAGACGACAGACAGCCTCCCTCCATCTCCTCTAAGAAGAGCATATGGCAACCATATGGCCATTAAGCGCAGCACCGGGAATGAGATTCGACAGTCACCTTCTCTCCAACTTCTCTAACAAAACCATATGGTCAATAATCTCAGCACACGTGTATCCGCTTCACGTGCACCGGAAATGGAAGAGACGACAGACAGCCTCCCTCCATCTCCTCTAAGAAGACCATATGGTCATTAAGCGCAGCACCGGAAATAAGAGGCGACAGTCACCTTCTCTCCAACTTCTCTAAGAAAACCATATGACAACCATATGGCCATTAAGCCCAGCCTACCAATTGGGATTCGCTTTTGTTTTTAGTCAGTCAGTGCAAAAGAGGCATCTGGGTAAGTCTTTTCATATTTTTAAAACGCATCAAGACTGTTATAAGCATCCTTGCCCTTCCATATTGCTAAGGTTTTCAAATGGGTAATGGGTGACCGGCGAAAGAAGGATATACAACGCCTCCATTTGTGTTTCTCTGGAAATATGTTGTATGTCTAAAAACTTGATATTTTCACTTCTCATACAACCCAGAGCCTTCCCAACGGCTTATGGCATCGAAATATGCTACTAAATGATTCTTATTTTGTATTCCCCATCCCTTCACGACATTGTTTCTACTCTTAGTTTAAACTCAAAATCTTAACCCTTTTCCACCCCCCTTGACGCCATATTTGAAGTCTTATATAAGTTTTACCATCAGGATAGAGTACTCTAATACTGTTATTTTGTATTTCCTATCCCTTCCCAGCATCTTCATATCATTCATTAAAAGTCAAAATCTTAACCCTTTTCCACCCCTTGAGGCCATATTTGAGGTGTTATATAAGCTTTACCATCAAGATAGAGCACTTGAATCTTGTTATTTTGTATTCCCTATCAATTCTCAACATTTTCGTAACATTATTTAAGATTTGAAATCTTAACTCTTTTCCACGTTTTGACGCCATATTTCAAGTCTTATATCAGCTTCATCAAGATAGAGTACTCGAATATTGTTATTTTGTATTCCCTATCCCTTCCCAACATTTTCATATCATTCAAGAAAACTTGAAATCTTAATCTTTTCCCGCGCCTTGACGCCATGTGCTGTCTTAGCAAGGCCTAGGCATTGATATACACTACTCTAATATTGTTATTTTGTATTCTCTACCCCTCCCCTCATTTTTTCTACTACTAGTTAAAAGTGAAACTCTTAACCCTGCTCCATGTTTTGGCGTCAGATCTAAAGTCTTACACGGGATTAGACGATGAAAAGCGAAGTGAAATGTTTCAAATACCATATCCCTTCCCGACATTTTCCCAACATTCATCAAAATTCAAGATCCAGACCTTTATTATTATTATTATTATTATTATCAGATACCATATGTAATGTTAAATAAGTGTTTAGCGATAGCCAAATAGTTAATTTGTATTTGCTAGCCTTCTTCGTATCATTAATATAATCTTACCATTTGGAAGCGTCAATCATTATTTAGAACTCTTTCACGATTATGAAAAGACACAAACCTAACTCCATAATAATAATGTTTCAACTCATATACTTAAAAGTAAATGTTGAACTAGTCTTCTGGTTGTATTGCAAAGCCATCTCCGTCTTGATTGAGTTTCTATAGAAGAATCCATTTGACAGTGAATTTCAAAGATTGCTTGACCATCATTCTACTTTCCAGGTCTTTAAATATCAGTATTCAACGGCCTCTCTCTGAATAGCATACTATCACAATAGGATATTATTATTTTCCAATGTAATCAGTATATTAATTTAGTCTATATACATATATAAACAGAGTTTTAAGTAGAGGGCGCTTGTAAAAAGAGGGGGCACCCTGAATGGACCAATCCGACCCTGAACGCCCAAGTTTTCATACTCTGTTTGCATTCACTTCTGCTAAGGATATTTGCTTTCTATACATATACAAGGCGAGTTTTAAAAGGCACCATGAATGCATCAACCACCCCTGAATGCCAAAGTTTTGATATTATGTTTGCATTCACTTTTGTTAGAGATATTTGCTTTCTATACATATATAAACAGAGTTTTAAGGGGGCCCCTTGCAAGAGAGGGGGCATCCTGAATGGACCATCCACCCCTGGTCAGTTTTGCTTGCAAACAGAAATATGGTTTTATATCTACTTTCCAATGAGCTACGTGTTATGTAGAGTTACTCTGAATACTTGACAATTTCCTCTTTGATATTATGGCGAGAACAAAAAAAGGAAGGGATGGAGCGCCAGGGCCACTCTGCGTCCCTCCCTGTTTAGTATCGTCTTAATATACAATTCATTGTTTCAGTCTATCACGGAACTGTTTAGCAAAAGTTTGTATGCAATGCAGTTTACAATTATGTCCTTTAGGCAACGCCGACCGGGTGACCAAGTGGTCTGCGACGGTAGACCATCGGCTCGATGGTCCTGGGTTCGGATCCCGCCCGGGGGCCTGGGTGTGGATTTTAACACTTAACAGCTAAAGGCGAATTGTGATGTGCCGAAGAACAAAGTTACTAGACTGGGCCATATAAAAATTAAGTTATTTTCTATCCTTTAGGCAACTTAGGCTCAGGTCAACCTTGAATGCAATATAAAGTTAAATCAGAATCTAGTATGTGGTCTTCATCTCAAGATCCCTAAAGTAAAGCGGGCGTTCTACGCACGACGCCACGATCAAGTTTGTTTTTCATGGGCCAATGTGATTATATCTTTTGTTTTGAATATACAACAGAAAAGCATCAACAACATGGAATCTCTTCCATGACAACTCTGTATATTTCAAACTGAACTGCAGCTGTTTGGATTTGTGTAACGCAACCATCGCTATATTATTTGTTATGTATAAACGAAAGAAATCTCATTAGTCATACATTCACTCGAAAAAAACTTTCGAAAACAAAGCAACTGAGCTGCTGCTGCTCGCATCCATATACTATATATATATATATATATATATATATATATATATATATATATATATTAGCATTGCTATGTTATTAGCTTTACATGGCTAAGAAAACCATAAAATCGTACTCTAAATGCCCAGCCAACGCAGTTGATTTCGTCAACTACCAAAGCAACAGAGCTACGGTCGCCCCCACAATTCCCTACAAATTAACTACAGCTCGTATTTTACTATTTCATTTCTGTAACTAAGCCACGACAATTTATTTTCGCAAAGACTACATTCTGAGTTTGTTTGTTCACAACATATACATATCTCGTAATAGTCAAACAATAGATATACAAAATGTTATTTTATTTATGGTTTTAAGACGTCTCAGACTTTGATTGCTACAACATTTTTTAAGAAAGTCGGTCATGGATCAAGTTCAATATACCATTCTCATATTTGCCTGATATAACTAAAAATCAACGATTAGGGAATAAGTTTCTAAGTATCATTCTGGTATTTATCCGGTGCGACTGAAGAAAAAGTTGCTGGGTTGCTGGGTTCAAAACCAATCAGTATCTATCCAATGCTTCGTCAAAAATTTCTCGATAAAATTGTAAGAGCACAGTAAAGTTCAATTACTTTGCAATATAAAAAATAATATTTCTCTCTGTACACAAAACAAACGTATATGATCTTACAGAAAATTCTATTGAACTTACCTTGCCTGTTTGTCTTCTCTTTATCTCAAAAACACCCCAAAATAATCAAGCACTGTCACCGGGGAGATTCAACTGCCAATTGGTATTCGAATATGTTTGTCCTGCCATGTTTCCTCTTTACAACATCCGGCTCCTACTGTGCGAAACGTCAGAGATTCACATGATTCATTTCACCTTCTTTTCTCTCTTTTTTTCTATTCTCATATGTCGTGACAGTCAGATGTTTCATCACAATATCTGGTATAACACCGTCATAACTTCCGTTCACATAACAAATTGAAACCTTTTCCCACGGCACTATCCTCTATCAATGAGCTATTAACCCTGCACATGATGCGTTTATCTCACTGACTAAAATATAATATTCCTATTTCCGTTCTCACGACACGTAGCTGGAATAACTGCCATCTACCTCCCATGTGTTTCTATTTTTGCGCACAGTTTTACCCCAGTCATTTAGAGGATATTGTCACTTACAAGTTAACCCAATTACCAAATATTTTCTCACCAACTCTTTCCCTGTAAAGATTCGTGGCGAAGCATCACATCTGGAACTGAAAAGAAAACGCTTCTGCCTTCGTCCCGTCCCATGCATCACATTTCGCATCCATCAACTTTAAATGGCCGCGCTGTGCATTCTATGTTATATAACCGCACACCATATGTTAGAAGTCCCACAAACACTCAAAACAAACCATTTTCTCCAGCTGTCGTAGTCTAGACCAGACATCAGCACAACAAACATCTTTTGTCTTTCTGCTCAACAATTAAGGACCCGTTTTTAAAAAATAATATTTAAACAATTAGTTAAAGGCTGGTTTGTTGTCTTGCTAATTACAATATCTATGTGTAAAGATTAATACATTTTAAGGTATGATTTTTTAAAAATAAATAAATACTCTTCAAAATTAAATGAATCTATTTTTCCACTGCCGGTCAGTGACACAACATCGTCATTTTGCATATCATTTCTAAAGGAAACATTGAGTGTCGTATGTAAATTTCTCAATGGCGATACATTGGTTCAAGCCCCATTATGGGACGCCTTGGCAGAAGTATTTTTCCATTGTCGCGCTTCAGTTCTACCGAATGTCGTCTATATTAAAGTTGTGGTTCATTCCGTCAATATTCTATTTGTAATCAAGTTGGATTTGTACATATCTTTTACTTACCCATTGATATTTCATTGCTTTTTCTTGTTGTCGAAGATTTTGAGTCATATCGTATGTACTTTTTTAATTGAGATATTATTTCCTTATCAAAATGGCGATGCCACCAAAAATTTTCTCACGATGTTCTGAAAACGGGGGTGAGGAGTAAAGCAGGGCCATGGGTGGAGCATGACCCCGAGGTGACTTCCAGGGCCAATAAGGCCCTGGGAACGTATCAAAATTAAGATTAATGGCCCACAGCTGTTCAAATTTTGGTGGGCGCAGCTGCGAGAATATTGATACACACTACTTAGAAGATAGATGAAAAATTTCTTATTGACTGTTCTCGATGAAATAAGAGTGCATGAGACATTATCAAGAAAAACGTAACAAGACTTACCATATTGCGCATTTGACAAGTTGGATCGACACAATATCGGTGTAGATACGTGAAAGAGCATTATCATTCGAAGAATTTTGCATATTGAAAAGTTATAAGTAGCTTAGAATTGTGAATTAGTATTAGAAAAATCATGATATATATATATAGAAGCGCATTACATATTGAATAATTATATGTAGCTTACAATTGTGTGTTAGTATTGGAAAAAGCATTATATATAGAAGCATTATTAATATTGAGGAATTATATGTAGTTTACAACTGTGCATTAGTATTAGAAAAAGCATTATATATAGAAGAGTTTTGCATATTAAATAATTATATGTAGATTACAATTGTGTATTACTATTAGAAAAATTCAAATAAAATCGTTTTGCATATTGAAGAATCATATGTAGGTTACAACTCAGCATAAGTATTACAAAAAAGCAATACACATAAAAGTGTTTTGCATATTGAAGAATGTTATGTATGTACAATTGTCTATTAATATTACAAAAGCCATCATATTTAGAAGAGCTCTCAATATAGAAGAAATATATTAGCTTACAATTGTCTAGAAGTTTTAGAGGAAGCATTATATATCTAAGCGTTTTACATATTGAAGCATTATATACAACTTACAATACTGTATTTGTAGGCGTAGTTATTAGTAAAATCAAACACAAAACACACGCTACAGTCACTTTTTTCAATGTTTTCTGTCATTTAGGTTTGAAACTTATTAGGTACCTTAATTGAATTGCGTTCTTTCAAACGGGGATTAATTCAGAAGTACACGCTTTTGCAACATTGAGGAAAACATTTCATAATTGAAAATAAAAGACGAACATTCTGTGGACGTTAGCATATTCGAAGGTCCGAAATGGATTTTGATAATTTGATTTCCTCGCTATTGCATTATATGAACACGTTATTGGTTACTAATTATTGATAATTGATGATATTGTAAATTTAAAACAAGGGAAATAGATCAGAAACAACATTTATTTACTTATATTTATTATCAAGTTATATTTTGAAACAAACATAACAGTTGACTACAAACACAGTAAATTAAATTTCTCTAATATTTGTAACATCTATTTATCAATTAAACGAAAATAATTATCTGTTAACCAGTTTAGCCTTAGCTTTCATTGTTAATAAACTACTTAAATCACACTATTGTATTTTAAATGCTGCTAGTTGATGGGCCCACAATGTTATAAATATTTTAAATTCTAATCGTCTAAAATTTTTTAATATTATTTCACTTGAAAAAAATATCTTCCTGATGTATGTATTTGCAGGTGTCGTTGGCTTACTCCCTTTTTTATAAAAGAAAAATGAAAGATTAATTTCACTGCAAATCTTAAA
>JAGDQP010020385.1:0-11064 GCA_022664845.1 Lepisma saccharinum | reverse complement strand
TATAATTTTGGTAAGGTATATACAGTTACTATAACGTATTAGCCCCATAATGTCACTGTACATCAACTTATTGACCCAACTTGCTTAGGTTAATTTATTTTTCTAACCTGTATCATAATTTCATGTAATCCTTACGAAACTTTAATTTTGAAGTAAATCATCACTTTTCTGCAATTTGTATTTCTTCCCTACCAACACAATAGTTGTCCTTTTCTTTTTACTTACAACAATTTGTAAAATTATATCTCGCTGATTTAACATTGGTAATTGTAACATCGTCAATATGGTAGTAATCTGGATACTTTTGCTTCAATTATTATGGAAAAATTTATGTATGTATGGAATTTGCTCTTATTTTTAACTATTCCATTTCATTATACGTCTTCATATTGATATATTAAATGTTCATGAAACTAAATATTTGCTTAGCAATTCAATATTGTTCTAGAATTGTTTTGTAATAAAACTGATACTAGAATGTAAAAAACAGTATTTTGATTATTTGTTCTTGGATATGATAATGTAATGCCTTATATTTAATAAAAAACTCACCTTCTCTTACCTATGAAACTTTTCTTTGGGAGTATCAAAATAAAATAATAATTAATTGAATATATAAAATTATGATATCTACCATGCTAAAATTTGCCAAAGTGGAAAATGTTATGTTTCTCCACTAATATTGCAGTAAATCTCCTTAGACTATACCTTAATTTCCAGTTGTGGAACGGACCGCTACGAATTTGAAAAACTCACAAAATTGAGGAACTCAGAAACAGTGTTTTAATATATCAAACAACGTCAAATTATGAATGAGTAAATATGTATTTTATGTAACTGTAATATCAGCGAAGCGAACACAAACACACAAAGTCTCGAGCCACCTTCAGACCAGATTTTAAAGTAAGATGAACACGCGTATCTATCTATCTATATCTATATCTATATATCTATATCTATCTATCTATATATATATATATATATATATATATATATATATATATATATATATTGAAACATTTAAATACTTAATACTAGCAAAAGAGCTAACTAAACTCAAACAAAATACAAACTCTGCCGTAACCAACGGAGCAGGATGGATAATCAGTGATTTAATTTGAATTCATTCCTTACAAGTGTATAGTTTATTAATTAAAATTTTGTTTCCACCAACCTAGGATAAAATAACATTTCAGTCCAGGCGCTAAAAAGAAACACTAATAAGCATCGCGACACATTTTATACATTAGCCATGATTCAAGTTAAAATAGCATATCTTAAATTGAAAGAAAAAGAGACCAATTATAATATCCATATAAATAAAGAAAATTCCTCAGAATGATTTGTTTCTGTTCACACAGAAACCATTTGCGGAGCTCCAAAGCAAAATGTTAGGAATACGCCAAAGTAAAGGAAAGTGCTTTTTTATTTATTTAACAAGAATCTAAATACAGATGGTTAGGAACTTTACACTAGAAGGCTTAACAAAGTGAGACAAAATCATTTGCTATTGACAAAAGAACTTTAACAGCAACAAAATAAAAACAATGTTGCGTTGAAATACCAGTTAGAGTGAATGAAGAAAATTTCTCAGTGCTGTATTAAATGAAGATTCCGTGATAAATAGATTAACATTCATTGGTAGATCATTGAAGAACCTGGCCATTTTGCGTAACGGCGGGCACTGGATAATTGAAAGTGTGGACCGATCTAGGTAAAATAGATGATGTCTTAGGAGGATAAAAAGTTAAATAGAATTATGGATTCTGCTTTTCTGTACTAGCAGGTCACAAATTAAGACTTCATGTAGTTCTAGCAAAACTAGTTGTAGATTTTGTATCATGTGTTTTCTGTATGATGTAAGAGCGGTGAATTAAGTTAATATATCTTTTAACGTAGGCTGTAAAAATATGCTCCTAATCTTCAATTTAAGTATATATTGTTAAATAACCTTTATCCCCACTTCAGAAAATTTTAAAGAGTGTCACAATGTTAAAAAATGTAAATGGATTGACTAGGAGCGCATCCAGTTTATAGTAAATTAATACATTCAAGGCTATGCAATAATCACGTGCCTGTTAATATATATATATATTGAATTTTTATTTCCTGTAAAATTTGCCAGAATAGCTATATTGGGTTTTTATCCTAAATGCCTCAACCAAAAACAAGACTTAACAATTAACAAGCAGTTGATACAAAGTTTTCTCGAAATTCGTCTAACTTTTACCAGTATATCTTTATATTCTTGAAAGTAGTGTTTTAAAAGCAAGTGCAAATTAATCTTACAATAAAACAATTTGTGAGAATTGGTATAAATATACTACCGATGCTTGATGCCCAGTGTCTCCGAAGTATTACAGTCGGCATTTTCAATTTGTATTCTTACACTTGTAAGAAGGCACAGCCTTAGTGCTAGCCTTAGTGCTTATATGAGACTATATTTTAAGTTGTTTCAGTGGCGTAGTAAGAGAGAGCAAGGACGCGTGCGCATTCTCAAAGAAAAGTGCTTTATTTTCTTAACATTATTTCGAAGAAAACGTTAAAATTTATTTCCATAACCACATTACTTTATCAACGTGTGGAAAATCCAAAGAGACTGTATGAGAAGAACGTGAACCCTCGAGGGAAAGTGCTTTGCTTTATAACATTATTTGAACAATT
The DNA here is from genome assembly GCA_022664845.1 of Lepisma saccharinum. Taxonomy (NCBI): domain Eukaryota; kingdom Metazoa; phylum Arthropoda; class Insecta; order Zygentoma; family Lepismatidae; genus Lepisma; species Lepisma saccharinum. The sequence goes on along the minus strand of JAGDQP010020385.1, from coordinate 8,400 downwards.
CTCATAAAAAATATATTAATTTCAGAGACAAATTACTTGTTCTACAGATGTTAATATTGGGGGATAACGGTCGCAAATTCCATAATAAAATAACCAATTTAATATGATATTAAATATGATAAAATTATAGTAAACAGCCGGAACATATCCCTGGTGTATTCCACCTACGTTCCTTGCATATAAAATTCCTGGATCTTCCACTGTCCTCGTTTGTATCACAGCACTTTACATTGGTTTGCATTTCATTAATGATGAATACATACTTGAACATGTCTGTTAATTTTCATTTTATGAATGTAGAATTTAAAATTGAATATGTCTCACTAAATATATTAAATTAGTTATTATTTGCAAACGAATCGCTACATTAATTTGTTTACTTCAAGAAATTCAATACGTTTTTGCAATCAACAATTCGACACTACCTAATGACAATATCGTCTTCCTTGGCTGGGTGTTTGGAGAAGAGGTAATTCTAACACGAAAATCAGCGCTAATGAAAAGACCAAATCAACAATCATTTTATTGAGCAAGTATTAACTATATTATCTTCTATGTTATGTTACAATTTAATACACTTCGTAAAGAATATCGCAGGTAAATTTACTAAGAATAGATCTTCTTCCATGTACTGGAAATCTGAATACACAACAAAAAAATTAATTACGCATTTACTTAATACACTTACATTTATGCTAAAGTATTCATGGGTATACAATAAATCTATATTGTTACCGTTATATTCGGCGAGGAGAGAAATTACCATGGGTTTTATGTCCGGAAAAGGACATACTTTAAATAGCACTAATTTTCAAGACATAACTAAGAAAAGTACAGAAGTTATTCACAACCCTTTGGTATGCGACTGCTAAGGAGAATATACTAATATTCTATGTTATATATTATTCTGTATTTATGTACCATTATTTATTATAATAATTCACTATAAAAACATATATTTCTAGATGAATTTTGTAAAGATGAATACATTGAAAACGTGCCAGCTATATAATTATCAGATCCAAATATGTGAACTAAACCAATATTGAAATCCTGAAATCTCACAAGAAGTCTAGTGGTTTTTAAATCTAGAATACTCATGTTGTTTAAGCTAGCAATATATTTACTGACATTTGGTACTTTCTGCGCATAGTATAATCAGAAAATAATCTTAAAATAACACAATAGTCAAGCGCCCGAGTTGAAAAATTAACAATGGAAATTCGGAAGGCTTAATTCGTCTACTGGCATATCCTACTAACATGTGTTGGCCAGTAATCTGTAAGAGGTATTCTCCAACACTTAGTTCAGAAGCATGTCTATATATGTGAAAGGTAGCGTTTAAATCTTACTGTACAAGAGGAGGTGGTTAAATCAAAACATGTTTAAGAAACCAAAATATATTTAATTGCATTTCGTCAAAATAAAACGATTTTTTTTCGCAGTTACATCATTAAGGTTCAACGAAACAAGAATTATTAAGTATGAATTTTCTACACCAATTCGTGACTCTAAAAATTCTACAATTTAATTTTTTCTCTAGTAATTGTATACCATCGAATAGGTTTCGTTTGGAGTTTATCTTAATTCTAGCACCTGATACAACAATGCCAAATAGGTAACATTTTATAAATTCGCTTATCCCAAAATTTAAAGAAAAATTTCGTTCACTGATTTTTTTTTTAAAAATCAAAGCAAAATATAAAATAAACGTTCGTCCAAACGCTTTAAAAAAACTACGTCGTCCAAGAATGTTACAATAATTTTTTTATTTGAAAGACGCCAAAATAAGATTCATCACCGAGTGAAGTACTGAACAAGAGGACTTTTAAACCAAGTGGAAAATACTTTTATATATTTTGTCCAGCTTCAAACTGAAATGCCGTACACCCCATAGCGTCTGGATGTAATATATTTCCGTAATACCCCTAACGACAACCATAACTAGAAAAAAAATACAGTATCAGAAAACGATGTGAACTATCTTTAATAGGATCCACTTTCACCATGGGATCTATTAGTTTCTTATTTTAAAGAAATATGAGTAAAATCATTTGTCTAACAGTATTTAGATCAGCTTTAAACATAATGTATAGGTTTAGTGTAACCAAAGAATAGTAACGTATAAAGTTGCTATCTCTAAAGATTGGTGCTTAAGATCTAGCAAAAGTTCGTCAGGGAGTTGCGTTAATCATATAGGTAAAGCACAACTTTTAAAAATGTGCTATGACTTGGAATAAATCTGGGAAAACGTTGTATTAAGTTAATAATTATGGTAATACAGGGTTGGACAAAAAAAATCTAAAACGTTTGAAAAAGTTTGTAAATCATACCTAGTATGGTGTGGGGCCTCCTTTTGCGTCCAAAACAGCTTGGATCCGACGTGGAATGGACGTATACAGCTCCTGAATCGTGGTGTGTGGAATGTTGTACCATTCTTCCTCTAAAACATGCTCCAGTTCTTTAAGGGATGATGGTGGAGAGTAATGAGACCGAACACACCTTTCTAACACAGATCACAATGGCTCAATGATGTTCAGATCTGGTGATTGTGGGACCCAGGGGAGGTGTGATAGCTCCTGGTCATGCTTCTCAAACCATGATTGCACCGTTTTTGCAGCGTGACAGAGTGCCAAATCATCTTGGTAGATGCCATCACCATCCGGGAACAATGTGTGGACCATGCGTACCAAAATGGCCTCATACGCCTTAGCATTCATCATTCCATGCATGGCTATGATGGGACCTGCAGAAAACCAGGATATCACTGCCCATACTGTAACGGAACCACCCCCATGCTTTACAGTTGGGCGAAGACCGTCTGGATCATAGGCCTGCGACGGTGTTCTCCATACGTAAACACGACCGGTTGTTGGAAACAAGGTGTAGGTCGATTCATCGGAATACATTACGTGTTTCTACTGATCAAGCGTCCACTCCTTGTGGTCCTTGCACCACTGGATACGCCGCGTCGCATTTACTGCTGTGACCAGAGGTTTGGCGATCGCGGCCCTGTCATGAATTTTCATTTTATGAAGTTCCCGTCGCACTGTTTTTGATGAAACTGGTTTCTGTATTCCGGAATTGAGTTCAGACGTAATTTTCATTGCAGTGGGCTGGTTTTTAGTTGATACAATCCGTTCTAATGCCCTCCTGTCCCTATCGGACAGGATTGTCTTTCGACCACTGTTGTGCTTTGCAGACGTTGTTTGCCCATGCATTGTGTATGCCCTCGTGACATTGGACACAGTGCCTGTCGATACCCCCACAATCGTCGCCACTGTTGTCACTGAAGCTCCAACCAGACGGGCACCAACGATCATGCCTCTTTGGAAGTCTTCCAGGTCGCCCATTTTACAGCACCACTTGCACACCACGACACTCACAGGTGAACTGGGTACTGCTGACGGAAGAGGAAGGTCCACATGACACATTGAAAACAAAACACGATCGGCAACCTTAACACGTGTTGTACAGTGGCGGGCCACACTTACGTGTCCTGTATGACGTGTTTTTAGATTTTTTGTCCAACCCCTGTAATCACTAAATTAAATGTGTCGTGTCACTAACGATCGTCGCGAAAAATATCGGAAACAGTAATCGGTTTCATTGATGGCATTTCATAGGTTGTCATCGTGTTGTCCTTAAGACAATGTTTCATTCATATTCATTAAATAAAATCAATGCACATGTAATCGTTGATATATATGCTAATTTCTATAAAAAGTCGCTTAGTATCGGGCAACGCATGTTTCTATTCAGTCCAAAAACTTCTAACATCGCGATTAATATCTAGGAAATGGAAACTGAAAATATACACAACGCTTATTCTGCCGATAATACTTTACGCTTGCTAAGGTTGGAGTAAGACCCTAGCAGATAGACGTATAACACGTGTGTTTGAAATAAAGGTTTTGAGAAAAATCTACGATCGAGACCGGACGAAATGACTGGAGAATAGAGGAGACTGCATAATGAAGAACTCCATTAACTGCTAGATTCACCAGATGTGAAAATAATGAAATTGCGACGACTAAGATGGGCAAGCTATGTTATTCGGATGGGGGAAAACGAAGATTATATTCTAACCTGGTTGGAAGGCTGGGATGGAAGGAGAACGTTGGGAAGACCGATACGTCGTTCGGAGGACAATATTAGAAGAGATCTTAGAGAAAGAGGTGTTCCTGATGAAAAGTTTCCTGATGTTACCCAGGATAGAATCCAATGGCTGCGATGAGCTTGCGAGTTCCAAAATCCATAGAGTTAGTTAGTTAGTTAGAACTGGGATGGAAAATGGGGACTAATCTAATAAAAGTTAAAGTAGGACATTTTTAACATAAAGTATAAAGAATTGATGATATCCTGTAAAGTCTGGAAATGCTGTCATTTGTTAAACTTGTTGGGTGCTGTGACAATGTTTTTGAGAAATCGTGCTTTTAACATGTGCTGGAATCAAAAATGTATACTATGAAACATTCGTTAAACACGCAGACACGATGTTATTAAGGCAAGCGTACCGACGTGTTGACTAAAGAGTTTGGGGGATTTTGTCGGAGGCGAAAACCTTGACAATATAGACTTCAGAGTAAAGGCTGGTGGTCTTAAATGTAAACGGAGGAGGACGGGCTTTAAAAGATTGTAATGCCTTTCCGTGAGAACGAGTGGAAAATACACATCGCACACTGTATTATCGCTGAAATGGGCGTGTCTCAGAGAGCTTCACTGTCGCTATATCTCGGAGGGTACGAAAGAAAAGTATTTTATAAATAAAGTTTCTAAATATGGCCACACGGCTACATAGTAAATGCGGATGAGCAAGTGACTTCGTTGTAAACTTGATGTCTGCTGCGGAGAAAAGACCATGTATGTATGTTCTGTAACACACAAAGAAGAAATAAATGCTATAGTTGCTATTTTATAGTTAAGATAAACAAAACGATGTTATGAAGCGTTGATAATGAAGTAATCCTAGACAGAATAAAAGAAAGGGCTACAATGATAAATAAATAAGTTAGCTGTTTTGTTAAGATAAACGGTAATTATTGTTTAAGAAATCCGTAGCATTCTATTAGTTTGTTAAGATATATGGCATGCTTACAAGTTGATAAAAGAATGTATTTTTAGCGGTTTTAGTAGCTAGGAGTTCTATTAACTTTTGGGGATCGGAATCAGGAAATTGTGCACAACTGGTGGAAGAACTGGGCAAAACGATTGGATAATACTTTTGACTTCGAATTTCTGAGGATAGTTTTCTGGACCAAATTTTTGAGCGGTGTTACTCAGTTGCGTCAGGTGTGCGAGCAGGAATTTCTAATAAACGTTCATCACCATGGTTCTGCCATATTTTTGGAATACATCTAAGGTAAATGAAACTGTAAACGTATATGTGTGTATAAAATAAGTATGGTTGGTGTGTGCATGGTTGCCTATTCTTAACAACAAATATGTGATAATTATATCTACAGGACATAATACGACAACTAAATTTTTAATATGTTTTAAATGTTGCCAATTGGACACAAATAATTAAAATATATCGGTGATCGAATATTGGAATAATAACAATCTCGTGAAATATAATTAAAAAATAACAAAAATATAGTTGTGTATTTTCTAATGATTTCGTCAGAATTAGGAAAATTACTAAATGTTGTAGTTACTGTACTTATCATAAATATCGTCGTCAAAACTCGTGTATGGCATTTGCAGTTATCAACATGTGTAAATATCTCGAAATCAATAATTACAGTCAAATATAGGAACGATGTCTAAAGAACGGATACAAATCAAATATGGTACTCATGGTATTTCGTAGTTAAATCAGATATTAGGAAAAGTAGCTTAGGTTTTATTTAAAATCTTCAAAATTATAGAAAGTATATTAAATATTTCAAAGAAGAGTCTTTTATTGTGGTTTAATAATAGAACTCTTTAAGGGGAACTTATCTTAGTACTTATATTTGAGGAAAGCTCAGTAGTTTCTTATCTATTTAAAGATATTTCTGAAAACCTGGAAATTATCAAAATATGTAATTCATAACTACAGTGGAATTAAAGATGCTTGATTGTTTAAATAAACTACTAAAATTCAATTTCTGAAATAGTAAAAAAGAAAGGCTTTCGAATACGCACTAATATAACAATTTATAGAGAACTAATATTAAGGAATAACATTTCAAAATTGAACAATGAAATCATTAGAAAATCTAACCGTAAATTAATTTTTGAGATTGCGCTGAAATAAATATCACTCCTCTCCGAAAATCATAAGACCATCGCGAATCCAAAAGGATCGTGAGGGACAATTGTTAAAACATTTGAGCGTAATATGTGAAATGTTACTGATGAACTAGGCAATTTATTACCGTGTATTCCGCTTTTATCTATCCACCATTTAACGTATCGTATAATCCATTATCCACAAAATATTTAAGGTTGATATTTCTTTAAACAATACCATTCGATGATAAGTGATTATAAATTACGCAATACCGTTAATTATGATCTTATTGCGGGACTTCATTGAAACGAAAGAGACTGAAAGTATTTCAAAATTACTATTCAAATGGAAAGAAATATGAAAGAAGTTTGGAGTAATATGTTTTCGAGCAAAGGAGTTACATTTCTAAATTGTTAAATGCAAGTTTCCGAACTGTAAATATGTAGTACAATTGAATTAAGTTAAAATGCAAATGTTACCGGTTTATAGATTGTTTTTTGTAGATTTGAGAACCATAATTTGATTTAAATTCATTTTGTAGGTCAACTTGCAAAATCTAGTAATGTCGTACCAATGTCATTAGAAACACGGCTTTCTTTGCCCTAGTGTGTTTTACGTCAATAGGTGTACTTTCACTATATTAAGCTTGTCATCCTTCAAAATAATATTAGATGAAGGTGGATGGTGAATGTAAACTACATATTTTAGATGGAATAATATTATCTACGCAATATGACTGTTGAAATGATACTTCATAAAAGGACATGGCTACTATCTGCCTGTAATTAAGAAATAAAGCAATTATTTAAACTTTTGATGGACTTGAAAAATTAATTGTTAGAGAAATTCGCAAGAAGTTTAGCTTCAGTTTGATTATTTTTAATATTATTATGTAGCCAATTATTTTAAGAGGAATTTAGTTACGGAAAGGTGTGTCTATGCGTCATATCGGTTTTTATGCTTTGAAAGTCTCAACTGTAAAATTAACCATAAATGGGGGGATATGTATTCAAAATTTGTGGGTAACATGTCATTTGCGTAAAGTGGTGCAATTTACCAACATATGCCTCAATAGCCAATCGTGTTGGGTAGACTTACCTCTAAACGATAATAACATGTTAACTTGACAAATAAAACGTTAGAAATGACGTATCACGGGTTTTAAAGATGTGCTAAAGATGTTCGTTTTTACGGAAACGAAATGAACATCAAAATGAAAAGTATAAATTTATTAAAACTTAATTTATGGGCATACAATTAGATATTTGAGATTTGTAACTTTAATATTAACAGACATTTAAAGGTGGTCAAATATTATTATGTTAGAAATGAAACAAATGGTGGACAAAAATTAAAATATTTATAAAATATGGCAATTTTCTTGATTGTTAAAAAAGAAGATATATGAGGGGAGGGAGAAATAGATAGGGAAGAAAATGAAATTGGAATATTTACATAAATCTATATATATAGATACGAATAGATTATCATATTGTTTAAGAAAATTTGCCATAAGAAGCGGTTAAGTATATAAGTATTTATCCGACCATTTTTTGTCTGATGAATGGTGGCGTGGAATAGTGGAATCAATAGTGTCTCATAGTAAGAAATTTACAATGTCTCCTGCCAAGGGAAAGCTCTAAGAAAAAAAACCGGATTTTTCAGAGATATCATTTACTTATTATTAGTAATTTACGTTTGAACACGATCTGAGTTTATTTTATTTGACTATCAACAGGACGAAAATAAATTTAATGGTACATAAACTTTACTACATTAAATACCATGTCTTCATTAAATAACATATACCTATATAATTTCATAATATATTCCGTCGTAGGTAGCATAAAATCATATGAATATAACTTTAACTATAATGGTCAAATATCAATAAGAACTGGTTTCAACTATAAATTCCAACTATTTTGAACATAACGCGCACAATGAACATATTCAAATGTCTCATTAGTACGAAATAGATGCCTGCATGTTGGCTCTACTAACTCAATACCTGAAGCAGACTGAACGACAGTATGCCTACATTTAAAGTCGTGTTAACGACCTACATCCTCAATGAAATACAAAGCTTACCAGGACAGAGCAATGAATTTATTGAAATTGAGTATTATTTTTTTGGTTCAAAGATATGTAGTAAAAATAATATATCTTCAATTTCATCA
>JAGDQP010020384.1:16408-33366 GCA_022664845.1 Lepisma saccharinum | reverse complement strand
TACTATTTCGTCAATGACCATGAATTATGACATCATACGAGCGTAATGCATGCATAAGTGAATCACCACTGGTTTCAGCAAGAAAGTGAAATCAGAGATCTTATAGTGGCAATGATCAAAACCAAAAACGGGTTGCGGTTTACAGTTTTGGAAAAAAGAATTTAAAACAAAAAACAAAGGAGAAATGAATACTAATATTCTGTCAAGCATGCATAATTATTGGCTTTCTTGGTGATGCAGTCACACTTACGCAATATATTTTTTTTTGTCCTAATGGGTGGGATGACATACATATATGCTAGTGATGACAATATGACTTTCTACAATAAAAAGTTTATTTCTAATGCATAATGCTCTGTTACTGTATATCAGTGATTCCGCCAGATCCCCCCCCCCTGTGGAAATGTTACATCTAAATTCTCGACACATGCAAAACTTCAATTACATCGTCCCAATCTTGACTTTCCCCCCAAACTGAAAATCCTGGCGGAATCACTGTTGTATCTGATAAAAGCTCTGCCAGAAGGCAGGTTTGTCAGTCAAAGATGACTTTTAATAAGTATATTCTGGATCATTTGTGTCTAAATCGATTATCGAAACCGATCGGACGTAACTCGATTGGTGGTGCGTTAGCTTTTCTTTTCCGAAGGGCCTGGGTTCGAACTCGCAACTGGTCTTCCTCATTGAGTTTTTCCTATAGATTTTGCTGTCACGCACAGATGGTACCTTCAAACTACGTCTTGCCAGTGTTCTTCCTATATCTTCTCCCTTATCCTAATCCGAACTGAACCAAAGATTCCTATAGGCCATAAACAAAAATCGAAACCGGGCACCGAAGTCAGAACCTCCTTGGATACAAGGTGATGAAGGATATCAATAATCTAGTAGGAATATTAATTTTGACTTAGATATATTTTTAATGACTAACGTGATATTGTCATATTTATCCATTCATACCCTTATTAAAATTCCTTCTCCCTCACCTGAGTTCACAAATGAGCTATTCGAACCGGGGGTTGGAGAAAATCAGTTTTTGGCTCTTTAAAGCACAAACTTGGTTTCATTTCATTTCATTGCCTTTTATTTAACATCACGGTTTGACTCTTTTTAAAGTAAACTTGTTTTCTTTTTGTTTATTATTTAAAATTTTTAATTATTATTATTATTATTTTTGTTTGTTTATATTTAATTTTGAGTCTGATTTGCGAACAAGCATTCGTTTTATGTTCAAACTCGATACCCAAATTTTTAGTTTTAATTTTTCTGAATGAAACTTTGTTTTCTTTTGTTGCAAACTTGGAATTTTGTTTCTAATCAATCTTTTTTTTTTCTTTTTCGTCCGCAAGTTGGTTTTCATTTTTTCTTTTTTATTATCACACTTCAGGGTTTGTTAAACCCGTTTTTATTATGCCCAAAATTTTGGATTTAATTTGAAATTTTGTTTCTATGAATTCCCAATAAAATATTGATTTTTTTTTTTCTCTTTCAATTTTTGAAAGAATAAAAGAGGTTTGGAAACAAAAGCTGAAACCGAATATTAAAACAAAACATAAATTATCGGTTTTCTATTTCAAGTTTTTTTTTTATAACTAGTTTTTGAATTTTAAAAATCTAAATTTTCCCAATGCCTAATTCGAATATGTGTGAATAATATACTTTCTTTCGGAGATAAAAGGAAAATATACTTTTAAAATTTCCACTACACTTTATCCCTTTTAAACTTGGAGATTTTTAAATATACTTCATGAAAATTTATGTTCGTTAACCTTTTAGTATTCTACGCACGTCTTCATTTTTCTTTTACCTTCTTTCTTCTGTTTTGAAGGGTAGCTTTGAAAAAAAGAAGAAGAAAAAGAAGACCATTCTTTTTTTTTAATTTCCCTAATTACTCTGTGATGGGATGGGAGGAAAACATATGAGTTCCAGTTGGAGCATCATTAACAACAACCTAAGTTAAATTTCAAAGGGGTTAACTTCAGGATAACGTTAAAAGAGTAACAAAGGGAAATTATGATTCATTTTTGGCCAACATGCAAACGACAATAAACGAAATAGAAAGAAAAATAAGGATAATTTACAAACAGGTACATACAGAATACGAATAGAAGCTTATATCGACCTGTAGGCTATATATACTGATATACAGTGTGTGTGAGACGGAAGGGGGGGGGGAGGTGCGAGGGAGAGAAAGGGAGATTAATCGGATAATCCAAAGTGTTTCAATATTTTAATGTAAAAGGTTTCTTTTCGTATAAGATGATGATAATACCGACAAGCAGCGTAACATTGGGTACGGGAGAACTGTGGGTAAAATTGGCACATCAAGACTTTTTTTTTGGTTGTATCGTGACTTATACAGACCTGAGTTTTTGTGCCAATGTCCGGTGTGAAATTCACTGAATACTGATATTTGTTGTTTATTCATATGGTTAGAAATAGAAAAATAAAACATTTTATTCCAAAAGGGTATATTTATTTCATTAAAAAAAATAGTTTTCAATATCAAAAGTGCCGACCGGGTAGCCGTGCGGTCTGAGGCGTTAGGCCAACGGCTCGAAGGTCCCGGCTTCGAGTCCCGGCAGAGGCATGGGTGTGGTGTATTTTAACTGGCTGTAAATGGGCGAATCGTGACGAGCTGAAGTCAAAAGTTACTAGACTTGCCCATGTAAAATAAAGTTTTTCAATATCAGAAGTACCATGTGACCCTGTGATATCAAGAACATGTGAAAGCCGGAGCTTGTAAAAAAAAAAGTGTGGTCCTTTTATCATCAATGTAGAGTTATCGTTTTATGATTATTTTTTTGCCAATAGTTCATCGTACCGAGATAATTATGTGTTCATTGGCTGAAATATGAAGGTATCTTTGTATCTTTATCGTTTATTATTTTTTTTTCACATTTCAGCTGTAAAAGAGGAACAACACGCTAAGTTTATATTGAACTTCTGTTGTTTTTTTTATTAGAGGGCTCCACAGTCTAGTGGTTAGAGCGTTGGACTCATGTCCGCGTGGTCCCGGATTCAATTCCCGGATGGAGTCCCACTTTTCGGCGTCCACCCATCGTCGTGAGGCAAATTGGGGAGTCCCGTGAATAAAGACGTGGCGGCCACACTCGGTCTGGTAAATCCCTGATACGCCTGTTCGTGGTTAGGTACACGCAGTGCTGACCACACAGCCGTTACTCAGATGGACGTAGTTCCACCAAACACGGACAGATGGCGTTGAGGCAGGCCCAGGGCCTATATACCTGTTACGCCAGTGTTTTTTTTAAAAATGTACATTATTGTAGCTTCTCAAGTTTTTTTTTAAATATTATTTTCTGAATCGAAAGGGCATTGTTCGGTTTACTTAGCTGTAACATTAGGAAAACAGTAGAGAATAGTGATGACAATGTTACTGTAATATGTTCGAGTTAGATGTCACAAAAAGTGGAAACTATTTCATTTGTTTCTTTCGTTGCCTATATGTAACCTTTTGTTATCCGCTTATTTTGTTGGCTATACAAAAAAACTGATAAATATGACTTTTGATGAATCATTCTTTTTTTAATTGCGTCTTCTAAATTTCTTATACATACAATTATGTTTTGTATATGATTTACTGCAAAATTTCTTAACGTATAAACTCCGTAGTAAAGAGTAGAATTATGAACGAAACTAAAAGTTTCCTATCATATACTGTTTATTGTGATACTAGCTGAATATTCACGCATTGGTACAGAGTTAAAAACAATGATCATACTCTGGATGGACGTTAAGTCGTAGTGTTGCACCACTTACTTTTTTATCTATATTTTAACGAAATAATCTTTGCATGCTTTTATACAACCCAACTAACTTAGATAAAATTCTGGTTGCATAAGGGCACAGGATATGCTACGTTTTAAGTTATATCATTAGCTTTCGTATCCCCATGACAAAATTTTGGCACCATACGTATTATATACGTTTTCGTCAAATGAGGTAAAGATACGAAGTTTTGTGAACATTGGTCTTTCTTTGTGGATTTGTGTAGTGAACACAAAAAACAGATTTTGATCCTTTTTTTAAAAAACTGAATCATTTTTACAACACCTTAAAAAACTATAAGCGATTGAATGATACAGTGTGTGTTGTGATGCACTTTCTTGGCAAAGAAAAGTATAGGTTTCATTGAAGATACTATCCTAACTAAAAACGTTTTCACAGTGCAACTCAGGGGAAAAGCATGGAAAACTGTCAGTATGACCAGTCTCGGAATTAGAACTCTGGTACTTCTGGTAACAAAGAGAGTAACCCGTCCTGAGCTACCACGTGAGGTATTTTATAACGATTTCTTCTACCATGTGTAGGATTTAAGGGTATCTTACACTTACTTATTTTTATTTCTATTATATTCCAGAATCTTGTATATGAACTTTGAATTGCTCTTCACTTTTTCAAGAGATTAACGACGTGAGAAATACGTAAATCAATATTTGCATTCACTATGTTTTATGTTTTATTTTGAATAATTTTTAATTTTAATAAATATATACTGCGTTGTAGATACTTATTTGACAAGTAAGTAATACTAGTGACTGACTCCAGATGGGCAGTATGTTTTAATATTTCAAAGTAAAACTTGCGACTTAACTGTGAATAGTTTAAAATATTATTTAGTTAAATCATATATAAATATAGTAGGTAATTACTTTTCAATCGTTTTAGTTATAGTCACTCGTACAATAACGGTGTTACGTAATATATAGATATAGAAGCCACCAATAGTTAATTTTCTGATTGTCACAAAAATCTATTACAAACAAAAATACAAATGATATTCGTGGTTTGTATTACTCTAGTTCTTGAGGTCCAATATATCCCTTCCAACGGATTAACTTCTAGAAAAATCCCCAATCTTGTTCATGCCAGAGGACTTTACCGGAATAACTTTATCGACCTTGGTTAGATTTAACAGCACTATAATTATGGTTGATTGTCTCAGTAGTACCATAGACCTCATTATAGATAGACTTATCACGCTTCCCCATTTCTGGCTGCGTTAAAACTGATTGATTTTTGTTCAGAGTACGTGATTTTGAATCCATCCGCTAGGTAGTTCTGTCATAGACCTCATAGTAGAATATGACGTCTATGGCAGAGCTACCTAGCGGATGGATTCAAAATCACGTACTCTGAACAAAAATCAATCAGTTTTAGCGCAGCCAGAAATGGGGAAGCGTGATAAGTCTATCTATAATGAGGTCTATGGTTGTATCAACTGTATAAATAAAGAAATAAAAAAGGCATATTTAATCTATTATAGCGGACAGGAGATCTTCAGTTAGTGAATTTAATTTTCTCTTCGTCAATCTAAGAAGTCGGAACAGAAATAATCATGAAGAAAGCCTGGAGATATATTACACCTTGTTTCCATAGCAACAACATATTTATATGAGATTTTACTATCAAGGACTTTAACTCTTTTCTTGTAATGAAAGTCAATCAAAGCGTGAAGATGTTGCAATACGAATTAGGTAAATTAGCCTAATAATAAAGACAGCAACTCAAATCTGATAAATTATACAAAGAATATAGTATTAAAAAGAATCATGCAATATGTTTTTCGAATTATTTGACGAAAAGAAACAAAACATTTTGGCCAACCTCCAACATATTCATCCACTTCATACATTAAAATTAATGATCTTTTCTTAACTCCCTCCCCACCTCCCCCCCACACACACTTTCTTGCAAATCTTCTCTCCCTCCCCGTCTGAACCAAAATTTCTTCCGATGCTTCATGTGAAGAGGTCATATTACACCCTTATAGCATGATAATTGCCAGGTTCTTAAATACATTTATATACATATTCATGACCCCGAAGGAAAATAAGGTCAATTGAAGGAATTAATTGGTGTGAAATAATGATGATGGTGATAGTTATGTTTTTGATGTTCCACCAGAATACGTTCCTACTTCCTTCTAAAAAATGTATAAGTAAAAAAAAAATATATATATACATGATTTTCCTTCTTTTTTTCTTTTCTGCATATAACAAAACTCATCCTTATCAAGTTTTGGCTTCAGAAGGAGAATTACTGATGTATTGTACTTAATATTTTCAACATACAGACAACTTAAAGTGAGGTTACTTCACTAATTACTACATTGCATGTGGAGAAGCGCATTTTCTTTGACTAGCTGTTGTTTTTGAAGAAAGAAAAAAAAATACTATTGTTTTTGTTACGCTTTTTGTTCCTGTTATAGTATGCTTAGTGTCTGTGTAGTATTTTCCTAAAGCATTTGTTTCTTCAAATTACTCAGGACGAAAACACATCCACTTAGTGTTCCGGAAATAAAAAATAAAATGGTTGGGAAGTTGGGAAGACAATTGCCAAGTTATTTATCTGAGCAGGTGGTATAGTGGCAGTCTACTTGCTTTGCGGATTTGACATTGTGAACTGTCATCTTGTACGAGACTTTCTTTAGATTCCTTCAGTTATTATAATACTTATTCTCTACTGAGATGTTACCTTGAATGAAAGCCAGGGCCGTTGTCTTTAATTCTCCCTTCTCCAGCAGATATAGTAATGAAGTTAACATTTCAGAACCTAGGCTGAAATGTTAACACGTTCCCAATGATACAGTTGCAATCAATTTTAGTCTGTTGAGAAATCTGAATGTCCGTAATAACGAACGTCAAATTCCAGACTTTAAAATTTCACATCTGTAACTATATTCCTTAATTCGCGGCGAGAACATTGAAATATTTCCAGCATATGCTGCGAATGTTGTGGAATACTCCCAGCATATTCTAAGAATATTTTTGTCCTGTGTATTCTTAACGGTATGGATCACCCCCGCTATCTTGGTATAACGTTTCCTTTGATTTACACGGTAACTGTTTTACTCATTGTAGGCCCTGTGTCTCTCAGAACTAGAATATTCAAGTTATGCTTTCGCAAAATTTGCCTTGATGGTTAATTAGACTCTTGTAAAGTTTTGGTTTGGGAAATTTCTTTAAAAAATATTAGTATAATGTATTATTAATAGTTTACCATATAAATGTCAACGGAACATTATACTGTTCGTGTGTAAAATATTGCATTTCTATAAAACAGCATGAGTCAAACATGACGAAACGGTAGATGGAAACAGAAGTTAAAAAAAAATACGCTCATGAGAGACATAAGACGAGTAAGAAAAAAAATATTATGTAAATCAATGGAAAGTGCGTACCAAGATGGCGGGGGTGATCTACTCCGTTAATGGATGACAAGTTATTTGTCTCATCGCCTTGTAAGTAATGGGTTTCGGACTGTACTTAAAACTGTATATTCAGTGTTCAGAAGATTAATATAATTTGCATCTGTTGGTAGGTAAATGGAAAACCACCATTGCTTCACCTGCGCCAGGGACTTTCGTATCACAAAACTAGTTCCGAAAACACAACTTTTTTTCTAATTTAGGGTGTGTGTATAGATATATTTTTTTTTTTATGATAAAAGGCTCCGGTATTCACTACAAATTTATATATATTTATAGAATATAATATTACAATCATTTTAAGAGACTAACTCAAAAAGCTAGCGGTATGGCGTACCGTTGCGTACCGCCAGAAAAAGAACCTTATATATAAACCGGTTTGCAACTATAATGAACAAATTCTTAGTATGAATGCAATAGTAAACAAAAAATTAATAAATATTGTTCCAGTGTTAGTAATAAAGGGCGGGGCTTATTTTCATTTCTCTGCATGTACTGAGACCAAAGTGACAGGTACGCCTATATAAATATATTAGTATAGAGGCGTCTTCTCACGCAAGAGCAGTAGGCAAGAGTGTACCTGTGTGTGTAAGTGTATTAGTTTTTCATCAATCCCGTGCCATCAGAGTCCTGTAAAAACAATTAAAAACTTTAATAACTGGTATTATTTATTTTCATAGAACGAATCATGAAGGCAATTTGTATTTGGGTCACCTCCATTATAGATCATTCAAAAACCGTGAGAAATATATATATATCCTTTTTTTAAACTTCATGGCGAAGCAGCAGCTTCTCCGTTTCGGGAGAGGTTAATATATATCTCTGAAGGCCAATAAGAAACCTTCTTGGTCGTTTAAAGCCTATGATCTAACGCTGTTTCAGACCCCCCCCCCCCCCAAAAAAAAAGGTTTAGAACTAAATAAATAAATAATAAAAAAAAAAGCTAAGGACTGGGAGTGGATATTGCAGGGCAAAACAGGTCTTGCTTGTGCCGAAGTTGTTCTCAAAGATTGGGTGTATCTGGAAAAGGGATGGGAGATAGAGAATATTTCGCTTGGGATGGGTTTGTTCGGAGTTGGAGAGATGAAGGATTTGGTTGGGGGGAGATCAGTGGAGTGGACGCAAGGAAATAAACAGACTGTCGTAATGAATCAAGAGGAACCCTTCTTTTCCTCCCCTTCTCCAATGATGCTTCTTTGTTTCGTGTTTGGGGAGTATGCGTGTGTGAGTGTGTGTGTGTGTGTGTGTGCTCTATTGCCTCTTTGAGTCTTCCCTTACCTCCTTCTTCCCGTTCCCATACTAATTTTTACTGGCTGTTTAGTTAGCTAACCACCTTATAAATCGGTAGTAATAATGTGTAGCTAGAGTTTTATGATAAGAAAGAAACCACTTTCCCCCACTCACACACTCACAAAGATACCAAACGGTCGTAGCTCAGTTGATAGAGCATTAATTTACCAATCGGGTCAACCTGGCAACGATCCCAGTGATCGTCCATCCTGACTGAAGTTTTTCCAGCTTTTTTTTTAGTTACACCAGGTAAGCGTCGGGATGGTACCTACATGTTAGGCCCTGGCCGACTACCTTCCAACATTCTTCTCCCCTACCATATCCCGGCCTGAGCATGAAATGCCTAAAGGCCATAAATAATCTCAAATTTCAACGAAAACATGTACGCATAGAAAATTGTGATTATCGCTCCTGGATATGAACCGAAGATTGGTATGATAGAATATACGTATCCAACATTGTTTTAAATTTGATTTAAATGGACTGAATAAGCATGTGTGACCGAATCCAGTCACATGTTTCAGCGATGACATCTCTTGGCTACCAGTGTTCCTAAAAAAATGTAACACTGGTGGTCACGGTCTATCATCTAGGTACTAGAACTACTATCCCGCCATTCGCCTTGCGGGACTGAGGAAAATGCTAGGAAACTTCATTCAGGATGGTCGGCGCGAGCAGAACGTTAATTGTCTCCGCCTCCTTAGCGCTTATTCGAAGTCAGTAACCGTGGACGATTTACCACGGAGGCTGGGTAATTATTCCATAATAACAAGGTATATAAGCAATCACGATGTAAACAGTTATGTTTTATGCCTGTTATTATGTATTATTATTATTATTATTAATCTTAACTTCGTTACAAAACAGAGGACAAACTAAATACATATATGGTCCAGAATCTATGGCGATTATCAATTTTTATAATGTATTTTTTCACTAGTACAAATATTCGTCGTCGGCTTCCAATCAGGGAGTCCCAGGCCCTATGCTTGCTGAAGGCACATGGAACGATATTGATCGAAATCCGTTATAAACTGTTAGATCTCCATAGCACGAAAGGTGATGGCAAAATCACCATTCGTTCATCTTGTTCAGGACAGGTCATGACACTGACTCCGAGAAGAAGATTCATTTTCATAGTGGCTAAAACTGGACTTAATATTGGTGCCAGACTTGCCCGAAAAGGACTTCGTGGAAAAATAGTAATTAAATTAAACGCAAGGCAAGAAAATAATGTTGATTCACCAAGAAGGACTTCTGGCCAATGTAGGCCACTTTCGTCCCTTATGGTTCATTAATTAAAAGTGTATTTTAGTTAAATTTAATGGCTTTCTTCATAATAATCCCTCCTAACCATTGTCCGTTTCAATGAACTTACACAAAAGCAACTTATATCAATTTACCCTCAACTGAAACAAAAAAAAAACAAACTTAATTTGATTCTGTTTTTTTAATAATTCTTTTCTTTTTTCCTACGAACATTTTCTCGTTTCGTGTATGGTATCAAGTAGCGACTGACCTCTGGCGAGAAATGAGTGAACTACAAAGTAATACGAAAAGGCCATGAAGATTTTTTTACATTCACACGTGTGTGTGTGGAAGTGTGTCGATTTGATGTCTAGTTATCAGAAAAGGAGAAAAAGAAACTCCTTGAGGTGATAACTAACTACCTCTATGGCTTATGGAACTCGCAACGTAGTAACAAACGTTCACCATTGGATTCTATCCTGGGCAATATCAAGCCAGTTTTCATCACGAACACCTACTTCTCGCAGATCTCTTCTAATATTGTCCTCCCAACGACGTCTCGGTCTTCCCAATGGGCTCCTTCCATCCGGCCTCCCAACCAAAATAGAATATAATCGTTTTATCCCCATTCGAGCTACATGGCCTGCTCATCTTAGACGTCGCGATTTCATTATTTTTATATCTGGTGAATCGTACAGTGCGTGGAGTTCTTCATTATACAGTCTCCTCCATTCTCCAGTCATTTCGTCCCGTTTCGGCCCGTATATCTTTCTCAAAACCTTATTTTCAAACACACGTAATTTATGTTCATCTGCTCGGGTCGCTCCAATTTTCGCAACCGTTTTGTATACTTTCAAATTTAACTTTCTTGATATTAATCGCGATGTTAGAAGTTTTCGGACTGAATAGAAACATGTGTTGCCCGATACTAAACGACATTTTATTTCTTCTGTGACCTCATTTTTGCTTGTTACGTATGCTCCCAAGCATTTAAATTTGTTTACTTTATCTACGACCTCATCTCTTAATTCTTAAATTTTTACTTCCCTCATTCTCTGTGTTTCGGCTTGTTATCATGAATTTTGTGTTATCTATGTTTACCTGTAGACCTATCTCATCGCACGCTTCTACTAAGACATCGGTGTTGCTTTGTAGTGCATCTATATCGTCCCCTATTAAATCTACATCATCAGCGTATACAAACAGTTGATTCAAACCATTCAATGATAGTCCCTTTTTGTCCCCTTTAATTTTTAAAATCGCATATTCTAACGCGAAGTTAAACAGTAATGGTGACAAGGCATCATCGCCTTGTTTCAAACCGTAGCGAATCTTGAAACTATCTGACATATTATTACCTATCCGTACTCTGCTTATCGGGTCGCTGAGACACATCTTCACTAGTTGCACCAATTTTTTCGGAATTCCAAATCGTATCAGGATACTGTATAACTTGTCCCTTTTGATAGAATCATATGCTTTCTTAAAATCAATGAATAGCTGATGAACCGTCCCACTGTATTCCCATTTCTTCTCCAAAATTTGTCTCAAGGCGAAAATCTGGTCCAACGTGGATCTATTTCTTCTGAATCCACATTGGTGATCTCCAATTATTTCATCTACGTATACACTTAGGCGTGTTAACAGAATATTACTTAATACCTTGTAACAGGTTGGAAGTAACGAGATTCCGCGGTAATTATTACAGTCCGATTTATCGCCTTTTTTGTAAATCGGAACTATTATTGAGGTTTTCCATTCCTTTGGGAGCTCCTCCTTTCTCCATATAGCACTTATCAATTTATGTAGTTCCTTGATTTGTGCCTTTCCTCCTGCTTTAATTAATTCCGTTGGAATATTGTCTATTCCTGGTGATTTGAAATTTTTGAGTTTCTTTACCGACATTTCGATCTCGATCTTGCTTGGTTCGGGAATCCACGGTTCTGGGGATGGATTTCAAATTCCTCTGTTTGTTCCCCGTAAGTTTGTCCAAATATCTTTTACACACATAGATAATTTTAGTCGGATCCGCCTGAAGATCTCCACGTTCATTTCTAATCATCCCTAACCTCGGCTGGTAACATTTCCTTAACGAGTTTACCCCTTTGTATAGATCTCATATGTTATTTGTTTTCCCGTTTTCCTCTATCTCCTGAATCTTCTGCGTCATATATTCTCGCTTTTTGTTTCTGAACCCGAGTGTGGCGTCTCGTTTCGCGTTACTGTAGTGGTTGGTATTTGCTTCGCTTTTATTACTTAGCCATCGTTGCCTTGCTTGTTTCCGTTCCTCATGAAGTTTAATGCATTCTTCATGAAACCAAGGTTTGCTTTTCTGTTGTTTCTTCTCACCTACGCGTTCCTTCGCTGCGCTCTTAATTGTTTCACGAATTGCCTCCCACATCTTACTTACATCAATTTCATTATTAATATCATCATTATTATTACTGGAGTCGGCCAAGATTTCGAACCTATTTGAGAGTTCGAGTTGGTAATCTGCTTTTATGCTCGGATTATTTAATCGTTTAACTTCGAATCTCAGTTGTATTGATCCCTTGCTTTCTCTGTTCGCGATGCATAACTTTTCCCTTACTTTTGTGATCACTAATGGAAGGTCGGTGTCACCTTCCGCTCCTCTGTACGACCTATAACGTCCATTATGTTGGTGTGTCTTTTTCTATCTACTAATACGTGATCGATCTGGTTGAGAGTTTTTCCGTCCGGAGATACCCATGTGTATTTGTGTATGTCTTTGTGTTCAACGTACGTGCTCTTTACCAGTAGGTTTTTCTACATCGTGAAAGTTATCAGTCTTTCTCCATTGTTGTTGGTCTTTTCGTGAAGACTGTATTTGCCTATAGTAGGTCTATATTTTTCTTCTCTCCCAAAATTTGCGTTAAAATCCCCCAACACAATTTTTTAATTACACTTCGGTAATCGGTCAAACAACCTTTCTAGCTCATCGTAGAATATATCTTTGTCGTTGTCATTAGCCACCTCGGTCGGAGCATTGACATTTATTAAAACCATGTTTCCCCATTGAGTACGTATCGTAAGCGTAACGTACGATAGTCTTTCGTTTACGAACTCTATATTCTGAACCGCCTGAAGGATACTGTTCTTAATGAGAAATTCTGTTCCGAAATCGTGAGACTGTGTTCCCCAGTAGTAGAAAGTGTACTTGCCCTGTCGGATGCTATCTTACCCTCCCACCAAACTTCTTGTATCGCTAATATGTCTAGCTCGTACTGCTCGGTCTCGCGTACCGCCACCTGAAGAGCGCCCGTTTGGTATAATGTTCGTACGTTCCAAGTTCCTATTCTAAGGTCTTTCTTAATCCTGTTCTTGGAGCCCGCTGAAGAAGTTCCCGCCCGGAGATTCGAATCCATGAACCATCTGCTACTATTTCTTGACATGTTTTAGCGGTGTAGAGTTGTCAGCTCTACGACCTCGCAGTAAAGGAAGACATTGAAAATGTCGCCCTCTGTCCATCTCTGAGCCTTGCCGATGTCATTCATCTTCAGCCTCAGAGTGGTAATGGTAATGCTGCATCCCCTCACCATGATATTTTTGTTCGGGGTTATCTTCCCCTAGCCTTTGTATATCCCTCTATTAACTGCAAGGCAGCAGTACTGGTTTTGGTCCGCACCGGAATATTTCCGGTACCCACCATATCTGGTCGGCATTCCCTATTCGCCACCTGGGAGGAGCCTTGACGTGATCAAGAAGAAAAAATAATGAAATGAGTATCCTAACAAATACCCACGTTAAGTATTTTTTCATATGTTTAGCTGGTTGGAATGTAAATATTACTTTTAAAAAAAAATCCAATCCATATTCTAAGAGCTCCCTTAAAGTCAAATATGACGATATAACTAATCCATGTCTATCTTCGAAATGACGTCTTTAATTTCGCAATTTGTGATTAGGTAACCGATTACCTATTAACTGTATTGGATTCATATGTCTTGTTAAAATCTCAATTTGATTCGAAAACGTGGCTGTGCTCTGTCGGTGAGTGGTAACGCTAGCTGCCTTGTAATCAAGGGGTGTCGGGTTCGATTCTCGGTGAGGAAACAAGTGGTTTGAAGCCCAGGTTAAACTAGACTTATAGGTTCCATTCTTAGAACGTCATCTTCATCCGATAGAAGGCAATGACAAACCACCATCGGTTCACGTTGCCGAGGTACCTTCGGGTTTCTCAGGACCTGCCTTCGGGAACAACATCCATCAGCATCAGTAATTTTATTTTTTTTAAAAATGGACCCCATTTTGGATTTTCATGACATTTAGATGATACAGGACACAATTTGGATTTCTACTCGAGTTTTACCACAGCTGTGGTTTTACATCAATGTAGAATACTATATTGTGAATCAAAACATATGCGGATGTATCGGCATTCCTTCTCTGGATGTTAATAAAGACAACAATAGTATTGTCTCTACGAAATGAAATAAATTCAATATAGCGAAATATATTCAACAACACGATATGGTAATACTGTATTAGAAACATGATTTCATTGTGCTGTCAAAACGAATTAAGAACAGGGTAAAGCGGTAATATTGTCTGTGTTCCCATGTCGGTGATACCCAACAGATATGGGCAATGATCGACCACGGATGCAGTGAATCAAACTATATTGTGATGTTCCCATTTAGAGGAACAAACTTCGCACATGGGTCGAAATTCGATTCGTCTTTCAGATATACAGAGTTTCCAACTCGACATCTTACAGTGTTATATAAAATAAATATTTCTCGATAAATCATAAAGGAAGCCATAAAGGATATAATTAAGTTTTAAGGGAGTTGATTTTTATCGGTAGAGTACATACAAATTAGAAGTTAAATATGATCTAACTGGGTTGACAGTGTTGCCATCCCGGAATAAAGTTTCTATTTTTTTTTCAAATTGTACTACGACGGATTATTGGAAATTTGATATTCCTTAGAGATGATAAAACATCATATGGGACGCACGAAATACAGTGTAGCAAACTGTGAATAATTCTACTAAATTGAACGTTGAAAATGTTTCTTTTTCTAAACGATCGTGTACTTACGGAGACATTTCTGACAAATTTATCATCTGTTAACGGCAATTATTTTTTAGCACTTTCATTAGTAAATTTCTAAGATTTACTGGGTAACTACGAGCTTACAATTTAAACATTGTTTCATTTCTTTTTAGTTCAAGCAATTTTTTTTTAAAGAAATGAAAACAGAGGAAGCCTTTATCACCACACCTTACATTCAATTTCTGGAATTCTTTGACAAAAATGAATACTATCGTATGCATGTAGCACGTGGAATACGCTTTTCGTTGCATGTCCGATTTCTCTGTAATTTTGGTGCACAACCATTATCATTCCTTGTTGTGTGTGTGTTTGTACATGGAGATTGGGGCCAGTCATTACACATATCCGGTACAAAAACCTGTTAGCAGCAGCAGTAACAGTCACTGATGAAGGCGGCGGCAGGCCTCCAAGAAAGAGAGAGATAGAGAAAGGTAGTTTGTCTTTGCTTGGCTTCGTTTTGGTGTGCGCCCTCCAGGGCCCTTTGGCTTATAGAAGGAAAGAAAAAAAAAGAAAAGAAAGAGAGGTAACAACCAAGCTTTCTTATGTACCATTTCACTCCGTGTATGCAAATCAGTTTAGTTAGGTGATCGACAAGTCTCTTCGAAAAAACCTGATAGCTCAGAAGGAGGAGAAAAAAATAAAAATAAGGAATGACTTCAGAAAACTGCCAGGATAAGAATGATTAATGATCCCGTTGCGGTTTCCCATTCTTGCACTTATTTGAAAATATGATAAGTAAGCCGAGTAGATATGTACATATATTTATTTATTTAAAAAAACACACACATACACAGGGAGAATAATTCCTTCTGTTTTCAGTACAACCTTGAGGCAGATCGTTAAGGTAAGTAATTATAAATCGCTGAAGATGATTCAACTTGAAGAGCACTTTATTACTTTCATTCCAATGTATTGAGAAAGGCCGCGTTAACCGATTACCTGCGCTGTGAAAACATTTTCCGGAAGATTCCTGGAAGAAACTATGCAATCACAGCTGCATTGAGATTTCTGGTATCTTGACTAATAAAAAAAAACAATCATCATTCAGATCCCATGGATACTGGGAGTAAAAGATGAAAAAATAAGTGAGATTGGAACATGGGTTGTTCAGATAAAAAAGTCCAGCGTCTTGCTGACTGGACTAAACTACCAGTCATAAGAAAACACTACATCAAAACAATATAGAAAGTGCGTTGCCTGAACACCGAAGACAGAAACTAAGTTACTTCCACGAGTTATGCCTTATTTTCATCACTTTTCTATTTCTCACTTAACGGATCGGAATCCCCCATTCACTGAAAATATTTCCCATTTCTGTTGAGATAAGTAATCAACATGGCGGCAGCAAGCACTTGATCCGAATTGCATGCACGGTTACGATAATAAACTATTTTTTTTTCCTTTTGTGCATGTGCGCAAAGAACTGAAAACTGCAAATATTCACCTCAGCATAAGAAAAATCTCTCGGGGTTTTCCTGTATTTCAATGAATCAACATGAAATACTAATTGATTCACTGGGAATTCCTAGGAGCGTTTAGACAATTTTTTAACCGTGTGTGAAGTCTCTGTAAAACCCTTAGCACAGTCAAAAGAGCAAACTGTACGATGAATAAGGTTACGATTAACCCTGGAAAGTATAGCTAGACACTTGTTTGAAAGGAAATCCCAGCTTTTGTTTGATGAGGGGGAGATGTGTGACGGGCTAAGGTATGATATGTACTATATTAAATTTCAGATTCCTGGGTACTTTACTACGATTACCTAAATAAATTTGCTTAAACCCTTTATCAAGAAAACTATTGAGGGGATAATAAGGTTGAAGTAGGATATAATAAATTTACTTTTAGTGCTAATTAGATTGTTATTCTCTGCGTAAAATACCCAGTCGTGTGGTCTAGTGGTTACGGTCGCTGAGTTCAGATAAGCATCGAGAAGACGGCGTGGATTTGAGTCCCAATCAAACCGGCCATTTTGGTTGAGATTTTCCAAGGTTTCTTTTCAATAACCAGGATGCTAGTTTTAATATAGATTCTTCCCGGTCCTCTCACGTATCAGACATGATGCTGTAATGGCCATAAATTTAGTTTCAAATTTTATTTCTTACTTTTTTA
>JAGDQP010020384.1:0-11408 GCA_022664845.1 Lepisma saccharinum | reverse complement strand
TTTTTTTCTTCTTTGAATATATCGAAGAAAAACTATCATATATGCAAATATATACGTACATATATAATACGAGAGCTTCAGTCATGCATTTTTCTTTACACACACATAATATGTTCAGTTGAGCAAATCACGTTTCTTGTATTAGAGTGTCGACATGACAGGAAGTAAAGTGTAGTGATTGACTGACCGCCATAGGTGTGGAAGAGGAGGGTCCAATTAGACGGAGCTTATCAAATGAAAGTACCGCACCCGATACTTATTCCTTCATAGCATGAGAAGTGTGTTTTCACCAGCTGACTGATTTACGACATGTGTTACACGCAGGAACGTGATATCCATCCATAGCTTCAGATGAGTCTTCTTTTTATCGATTATTGCATACACATTTTGTTTCTTATTAGCTGCTTTTAATTTATTTCATGTATTTATAAATTTTATATATTTATATATATCTTTGTATATTTATTTTATGTGTTCATAAATTTTATATAATTTATAATTTTATGCATTTATGAATTTTGTCTATCTATTTATTTTATGAATACGATCTTTTAATGACGTATTTGTCTTCACGTTCAAAATACGTCAGAGTATTTTCTTTCCTCTCTTTTGCTCCCAATTTACCGATGAGGTAGAATAGTCATACCAAGGTGATCAGATCACCTTTGAATAAGGAGGACTCGGGTTCGATTCTCGATGATAATAATCCTGACTGAGGTTCTCCCTTGTTTCCAACAATCATATTAGTCAAGTACGAAGATGTTACCTTTGGCATTGCCTTACCAATCTGAAGACTGGAAACGAACCCAGCCTTCGTTTTAACTTTACAGGATTTTTCCCTCAGTCACACCAGGCTAAATACCTGAATAGTACCTTCAAAGTAGTCTCTGACCGACTTCCTTCCATATCCTCTTCCCTATCCTAGTACCTTATTCTGATATGAGTCAAAGCTGCCTAAAGGCTAATCAGTAAGTTTAATTAAATTCACCTCTCCGTGGCACCACTTACGTTCAGAGAAAGCTTGGAAGTTATATTAAAAAGGGATTACACTAAGGAGTTAGAATAAAATATCCTATACAAAAAATAAATAAACACAATTTTATCAAAACTGTTCTAAAAGTAGAACATATTTTTTTCTGCAATTTGTAACTGTTTAAGAAGTCGACGGTGGAAAGTATAAAAAGGACATAATCACCAAATCAACAATTTTCAGAAATCCCAAAAGACGTTTTAAAATTCTAGGTTAATTAACGCTTGTGCCAAGAGATTTCTTGGATTTACTTTCTAGCAAAAGCAGATACACATCCCTTTAAACTGTTCAGTAGAGCAGATTACGTACTTCAGAATAGTGATGAATTGCTAATTCACAAAATTGGCGTTTATGCCCTTTTGATTTTCCACCTTCGAATTATCTGATCATAAATAAAAGCTCTGTGCGTGCATAGCGATTACTTTTGATTACTTCAACTTGAATTTTATTTATGGTCTTTAGACATCTATAAGGCTCAGGCCAGGATAGGAAAGGGAAGGTGTCGGCTAGTGCCTAGATATGTTGAAGATGTCATCCGTCACTTGACTGGTGACTCTTGATTACATAATATTAACAATAACACGAACACAATTACCCATTAGGGTCCCACGGTTTTTTCAGTCATATCATTCTGTAAAATTTATAAATGGCTGCATTTTAAACTTTTACAGTACATCCTGTTAAAAGCTTAATTTTTTAAAAGATTTTCACATTTTTTACTAGCTGTCATCGCCATGAATTTTCACAGTTATCATTTTCGGACGGATATTGTTGTAACAACACCAAAATAACACTTCTGAAACGTACTTTTTTTTTCATTTCAAGATTTCGGAGTTTTTGGGGCGTTGTGAATTATTCAATTGTTTTAAGAACCGCTGGAAGGAAAGGCAGACAAACTGTAGGCCTACACCAGACTTGCAGAGTAAAGTAACGCAAGTAACGCGTTACCGGTAATGCGTTACTTTTTCAGTAACGAGTTACTGTAACGCGTTACAATATTTTGAAAGTTAATGTAACGGGTAAAGAGTTACTTTTTCCCCAAGTAACGACGTTACTTTTTCATCTGTTGCTTGCAAAGAAACAAACATAAATCCTTGTGAAAAGAGAAATATTTCTTAGAAGTTTTCTAGATTTTTCAGAGTCTAAGGTTTAATGTATTTGTAGGTATGCATGTGTTGGGTGTATATATAATCAGGGTAAAAAAGAAATTGGTATTTCCACCAGTTTTTTTTTCCACAGTACCAATACAAAGGATGTAAGAACCGGTGCCAAAGTAACGTGTTACTTTTGATAGCGAGTAAACTAACTGGTGGCGCGTTACTGTTTGACAGTGGGTAAAGTAACTTGTAATGCGTTACATTTTAAAAGTAACGTGCCCAACACTGGCCCTACACATTGGGGATTTTATTTAATTATGTATTTTTTAAAACAATTATTGCGTTTTCTTGCATTTTATACGATAACTAGTGAGCCGAGACAAGTAAGTTTTGAAATTCAATATGTAAACCAGTTCAGTGGAAATTGTATCTCGATCACTTTTTAAAATAGAAATCACAGAGGTCTCTATGAGTAGAAACAACAACAGTTGTCCAAACCTAACACAGATTGAGCTAAAACAAAAAGGTTCCCTCCTAATATCTTCTCTTATTATTAATTGTTTACGAACTGATAGCAGACTGGTTCACCCAAAGTGATTGGTTACTTGGTCGATTATATTTTGTCTCAATTCCTCCATTACACGAGAAATACGGTGGCGTCCTCATATACAGACAGATGGCTGTTGATTTTCTTTCCAGCACCCTCTCTTTTCTCACGGTAGACTTCCACATATAATCGTCAAACAATGGAAGCTGTTGTTTATGGGT
The DNA here is from genome assembly GCA_022664845.1 of Lepisma saccharinum. NCBI lineage: Eukaryota > Metazoa > Arthropoda > Insecta > Zygentoma > Lepismatidae > Lepisma > Lepisma saccharinum. The sequence continues at coordinate 8,513 of JAGDQP010020384.1, read as the reverse complement.
TTCCGTCTGCTTTCCCGCCTCCTTCCCCCCACCTTTCCTGATTTCGATTCTTCTTTATTGGTCTGACAGGTTGGCTGCTGGCACCGAGCGTATCAGAGTCTCAATCCGATCGGCCATTTCTTTTAATCTAAAAAACAACAACCTACAACTTTGATCTTTTCACGTATAATAAATCTTCTTTACTTAATTGATAGCTAGCTATACGTTGTACCCGAGAAAATCTCAATATCCCCCCGTTTCGAAATTGGTCTAACATTAATTAACAAACTTGCCGGTCATTTTCTTGCTTAGAATTCTGCATGAAGATCGACCCAAAAAATATTTTACATTTCATCCTTTTACAGGACATGTAGAATGTCAGATGTACAAGCAATATGCGCAAATTTTTCCTACCTTAAGTGCACATTTTTCGCAGGTGTATTAATCGCACTAAAACAAGAAAGTTTATTTCCACATGGATCGAAATCTCCTTTCGTTTGCAAGATACAGGGTTTCCAACTTGGAGCCTAAAATCAACTTGTTAGACAGAGAAAAATCGAGTGATAACAGTGCAGCCATGATATTTTGATTATATCCTGGTTGAATCTAGGAAAATTGCCAGCTATCTTGCTACATAAATCGAAGTTTCATTCCGGTTGCATTTCCCGTGTTTGGTATTATGCCATTGGAAAAGTACCATCTCCCACGCAAAACTTCCACACGCTATATATGCTTAAAGTTATTTTGTAATTAAAATACAATCCATGCCTGATTATGAGATAATGAAATGTATAATTGACTTATTTCTCTTGATGGATGCTCCCGTAGGATAGTGATTAAAGCACTGGACTACAAATCACAAGGTTCCAGGTTCGAATCCAACCGGAGATAAGTGCAAAAAAAAGTCAACTGTGCTTGAAGACAAGAGCAGACTAAAGATGTTATGTATTTTTGATCAGAAGTGGATTATTATCAATAGATATTTAACATGGGCATTGGGCAAGAATTAGTACAATTTGGAAGAACTGTACTCATGATACGATTCCATTGTGTTACGTCACAACAATGACGTCATTAAGTTTTTCCATTCTTTTTATGCAAAAACATACACGAGAACTTGCACGTCGTAAAAAGAATCCCGCGAAGTAAAAAAGAATCTGATAAATATTGCAGTGTGGCCAACTGTGAATAATATACGGGATAAAATCTTCAAAATGTCAGTTATTCGCATTTTACCTCTTTTGTTGTTCACAGTTGGCAACGCTATATTCTTTACTTCACATTATGATGTTAATCATTACTAGAAGGATACAAATGTCTGATAAAAGGACATCTTCGGCAAAAAAAAATATACCGATAACAACATTGGCAACACATTTTAACTTCTAATATCTACCCTGTTTATAAAAAATCAACTCCCATAGAGTTAATTCTTACTTTCATGTATTTCTTTATAATTTATCGAGTAATATTAATGTTATTTACCACAGTGAAAAGTCGATTTTAGATTTCAAGGTTTGCAACCCTGTATTTCGAAAACTAGGAGGATTTATAATTCATATGAGAAAAAAACTTTTTTTCTTGTTTTGCTCTGATTAATACACCTACGAGATATATGAGCACACATGTAATGAATATCCTGTATAGAAGACTCCTCACACATCTCCCCCTCTATACCAAGAAATAAACAACAGTAAGACAATATATATTGCGATAAATTTTAATTCCACAACGGCCATTAAAATTGTGCATGAGATGTCGTATCTATAAGATTTGGCTTACAAATAACTGAGTCCATATCTACTGATCGATAACGCAGCGTGAGACATTATATCTCGCGTGGAATGACGACTGTTAAAATGATTTGAATATAAAGACAGTCTCGGATATAAAACGATATTAGCTACTGAGTGAGTCAAAATAATTTAATTTATAAAGACGGGTCAATAGCTTCTGATTAATAACTTGTGGTTATTCAATTGTTTGAAATGAAACATGTTCAGCGTGTATTACAGTCCATTAGCCACAAACACTAAATGTTAGTTGATTTCATTACAATAATTGAGTAATAATGGCTAGCCGACAAGAAATTCCTTGTAAAATGAAACTGAGTTTCTCTTAAGAATAGAGGCATTTGAGAATTGCACCCACACCACTTATAACTGGACCCAGGGGAGAATGAGCAGGTTCAAATTTAGTTCACGTCAGTTATCGAAACTAAAATTTTCCAAAAGTGACTTCTCGGTCATACGAAGCAAATGATGGGATGGCTGTGCAGGTCTTGGACAATATCTTTCATATCCTTTTCCCCGTAAAATTATATTCATCAAAGAGACTTGGAACAGGCCTAGGCCAGGAAAAACGTAAGGACAAGCAAACGTTGCAGTGTTCCTGTTGAGTAACTTAATACAAGAAAGGGAAAAGCTCACATAGCTGAATGAATGTAGTGAAAAAAAAACAACAACACGATAGATGAATATATATACAATAAGGCTTGTCCAAAGGAAGGTACTGAGTTCGTTACCAGTTAGAGACTAATAATTTATATGGTATTACGTGCTTACTTCTGTAGCAGCCATGTAGGTAATTATGAATGGAAGACATCTGGCGCCACTCTCATAAACAGACTGGTGGTTGGTACGTGCAAAAACAAGGAATTGTCAACAAAATGACAAGAAATATTGAAAATCCATTAAGAAAAAAAATACAAATAAATGGTTGATTATAAATAATAATAGTAAAAAAGAAAAAACAGGGAGAGGAGGCAGTACTTTAAGACACACTTAATTATTTATCTATAACGAAACATATGTATGAGGGACATGTATTGGGAGGGATGGATGGTTCTCCATACTACCTGCATCCATTCAGACGGGACAAATGATCTCGTGCGCATGCGTCTTTTGCTTATGGGCAAAGAGGAGTCTTTCCAGCTAACTCATTAAAAAACCCATCTTTCTCTCTCTCTCTCTCATCTTGTAGGTTTATGCGGCAAAAGAGAAAGAAGGTGAAGAGGATAACTTTTAGTCCTGAGGTTTTTTTTCTCATGCTTTGTTTTTAATGTCCTTTTTTTTTCTTATTGCTTGTAATTTTGTTTCAAGAGTATTATGAAACTAAGCCTCTCAACTTTTGCCACCCACAGTTACACAGACTAACAGGTGCCTCACATGTCATTCTTTGTAACCATCTTCTTAAATGCGTCTTTTTATGAGTGCGTGTGTGTGTGTATGTTGCATCGTCTCTCTCTTTATACTTCTCTTGATTCATTAACGTTGTGGATGACTATATATATATATAAACATATGAAATATACACATATATTGCTCCTTTGTTATCTTCTTTCTTTCAATGATAATGCGTCCTAATGAGCGTACAGAGTTATTGTTTTTTTTTTTTCTTTACTAAAGTTGCTCGGTTTTCGTCAAGCTCTTTCTAAAATAAATTTTCGTTCTGTGGCTCTTACGTTTTATGTCCTTTCGTTTTATATGTCACTTTTTTTTTATCTTAATGCTTTTTTTCTTTTCCTCTGTTAGTCTTCACTTCATCAACTTAACATAGTAACTAAGCGACGAAGTTAAGTTTGGTGATCACCCCCCGCGCCCCCTCACTGGATTCGCCACTGGTCAGAGTGTTACGAAACAACTAAGCTTGGCTTCAAATCTCAATTACAATAATATATATATATATATTTTATTACCTCTAAATCTAGGGTTTCTGGAAAAGCTATGAATTTTTCGGTAGTCAGTTTTCTTTTTTAAGGGTTGAACGAAAAATAGGGCTAAATTAATCCGATTTTGTATCTTATGTAATGAAAAAATATTTTAATCAAAGAAAAACAAATAATTTTCCTTAAAAGTTACTACGGTATTTTAAATTTACTTTTCTATACTGATAGATACCTCTCTTGGTCACATATTTTCTCCCAATAATAGTGTATTTGTTCTTCAGTTTATTTTTTCAGTTTCGGGGGAGAGGGGTCGTCCGATGCTCCTGGAGGGTAACGAATTGTCAACGCTGGGAAGCACTCCTGGAGTCAAACTATAGAAAATCATAGTGAACGGCAGAGGGAGGAGTAGGTGTCATGAAGTAATCCTTATCTGATACAAGGACGTTTAGCTTTGCGGTTTACTATACATAAATATCGTTTATACCTCCCAAAACAAGTCGTTGAAAATAAAATGTTTGTTCATATATAATTCACAACCATATTAAATCCATTGTTGAGACCCAATTGCATCACGATCCTGGGTGGGCACCGTTCCAAACCCTTTCTCTTTGGAAAAGGTCCCTTGGCAAAGTTGAGAATAGAACCTGGGACCCCACGATCAGCAGTCAGCAACGGTAACCACTAGACCAGATCATCATTATATTCAGCCGTTTTCTATCCACTGCTGAATGAAGGCCTTTTTTTCCACATATCTCGGTTTGCTGCTATCCTCATCCATGTAGCTCCTTAAAACGCTAGATTTGGACGTCGTCTCGATCGTTTTTTTTTCTCTGGGAATCCAATGTAGTACATTTGTCGTGCACATTCCATCTGTTCGTCTAGCTATGTGACCGGCCCAACTCCACTTCATCTTCTTCGCAGTCTTGATTACATCCTCTACCTTTGTTTGTGCACGAATCCATTAATTTGTCTTCCTGTCTCTCCTGGTTATTCCTAGCATGCATCTCTGCACGAAAAGAATGTTTGAATATCGAATGTTTCTCACATCGAAAAATCCAAATATTGATCAAACGAAAATACCAATCGATTTTCAATTTTCTTTTTTTCAATTTTTCTCAACATTGATTAGATTACGATATTGAAAAAATTCACAGGTCTAGTTAGAGATTCGACAGCCTATTTTTAAAATATATATGATTTCTAATTCTTAATCGTTCACATGAAGAGATCGCCTCTAGAAAATACAAATTTTTAATTTGTAATAAATAAAACAAGTACTAGAACTACGTACAACAAAAAACAACAATATTCGTGTTTGCAATGACCTTCAACAGGAATGAATGAGAAATTGCATAACGATAGAAGGTACAGTAAAACCGTTAAGAGGTCTTTGTACACTTACATACATACATACGTATTACTATAACTGGAAAACATATGACATGATTATAAAGGACCCTTCCTTTCCCTGAGGTAAAAAGAATTGAATAGAATGGACGACTTTTAGAAGAAGCATGTCGTTTATTGACTTCTATGCTTTCATGTCACCTTATGTATCTCTGCTATTCTGTTTTCGTTTCTGTGGGGTGGAGGGAGGGAAGGGGAGTTCATATGAGTTCCTCTCCCTTCAGTTTTGTCCTGCCTGTATAGCTGTTTCCATTCTACATCCGACGGACTGCTGAAAGCGATTCGACGTCAATCGCACCTTATAAGTTTTACTCTTTTTTTTTTTAACTTTTTTTTTCTTTTTTCACAAGAGCTTTCCGCGCTAGTATCGATGGCGTGGCGTTTTATAGGAAGCGGACGCGAGTCCCCGAAGTTGTCACGAAACGCCGCCAGGGAGCCCTTAAGGGATGCACGACCATTACATATCTTTACGTTTATTCGTGTCTTGTGTGTTCTTTTTCTTTCTTTCTTATTTGGGAAAAGACAACGCCACACATATATGTATACATGCATACAAATATAATCACAATATGTGAAGGGTTGCCAGTTTATGATTATTTCTTGGTTTGCTCCAGATAATTAGAGACAGGCAAATTACGTTTAAGTAAAACAATGTTTTCTACTGTTAGTTCGCTAGCAATGTTCGGGCGGGCGGAAATTCCCGAACATCGAAAGTCGAGACCGAGACAGGTTTCTTTCACTAAATTCTGAGTATCTTCAACCCATGCATGTAGTCTCCTGGCCTAACAGGCGGTTTTCATTGAAAATGTTGTCACGTTGAAAGCAAAATTACTTTCCCATCGCCGTCTTAATCTGGATTTCTTTTAAATTGAAGTAACTCTCCATTTGATATGACGATTAGTGTTGCCTACGAGACGAAATTGAGGCTATCTCGGTGTCGAAAATGTCTTGCTCAGACTATAGGTTTCGTCTCGGAAAGATGCATATTGTATTTAACGAGAGTGCTGTCTCGTCCCGACTTCCATAGACATTTTTCTGTCTCGTCTCATCTCGTGGGCATCACTAATTACGATGGTGAGTCAAAACTGAAATTTGGAGCACCAGGCGCGTTATTGAACCTGAGACCGCTCGCAGAGAAAATAAGAAACAAAATCACTCGGCTAAACAGAAGCTAATTAAATTATGTTTCAATAAGCAGTTACTGGGAAAAATGTAGTTTTTTCTTTATTATTGATGAAACACTGATTTAAGAAAATTTAAGAATTTGGGGGTATTTTCTTTTAACATAAGCCTGTGAAATAATGCTATGTAAGTCAAACTTCAGTGGTGATTATTCTTATCAACAAAAAAAAAGTTCAGTTCAAGAAATTTCGAAAAATATCTAATTTCGGAGCAAGAGGCACCCAAAGTTAACGAAGCATCGTTACAAATGACGTCATCTTTGGACAAATAATGACGGTAAGAAACATTGGTTTAGCAAATGGTAATTTAAGTTATATTTTTAACTGTTTAATTGAGATAAAATTGGGATTGCATGGATAGACAAATCTCCAATTACGTGCACTTCTTAATCCAAAACTTTGTTAAAATACATTTTGTAGGTACAACTTACGTACGCTGACGAACGTTTCAAGCTGTTAACGTTCTTATTTTCGAAACGTTCACAGAAAGTCTAGTAAAAATCAATTATAATGTATCTGTGATTGGGTTTTAAAGCTGTGTCTTTGGTTGGCCAGGAAATCCTTGTTTATCATTGGTTAGAAGGCCAGTGACTGGGATTCGCCAGAGATCTGCATCTATGATTGGTCGCAGTTTACGTTTTGTTGCAGTGAAGTTGTTTAGGTTGTCTGCATTATTTTATGGTCGTTCTAGAGCACGGACGTATTAGGGGGGGTCAGGGGGGGTCCGGACGCAGAGTTTTATGAAAAAATAGTATAACTTCAGGCGTAATTATATGTATATATAATATACATTTTATGCCCAGACACACTTTGGACCCCCCCGGAAGCTCTTGGACCCCTCCCAAAACCAAATTCTAGATACGTGCCTGTTCTATAATAAGTTATGTTTCGCGTCTTTAGAGCATACTTGTGAGTCACATCTCCATTTATATATATATATAAACGAATTATACAGCAATTTCCGTTGTTCAGAAGCAAATATTTCTTCTAACTTCGTGAACAAGTTAAGAGTTAACTCTGTTTAACCCAAAAAGTTTCATTTCTTAACGCAATTCTATTAATTTTAATGGAAGTTGCAATCTTCAAATTGCTCTCCTGTAAAATCTTAAACTGGACATGTAGCAAGTGTGCTCTAAAGACGCAATTTATACTTATTCTGAAGATGATATCAATGACTACTCGAAACATAAGGCACTGTACAAATCGCATAGTTGGGAACTGAAGAAAATTATTATATATTTTTTTTTCTTTTTAATTTTTCAGATAATAATAGTTGAAATTAGGGATGTGTGATATTTGAAATTTAATATCGAATTTCGATATTTTTTTCAATATTTATATTTAACGATATATCGATCTAAAATATCGATATTCCGAACCGAAATATAAAACACTCAATATCGAATTTATTATCAAACTGTAATATCGAACTTTTAATCTCGAAATATCGAACAGAAATATCGAACAAAAAAATAAAACCGAAATATCGAACTTAATCTTCAAATATCGCACAAAAATAGAATTGAAATATCGAACAGAAAATATAAAATAAAAATATCGAAATTACGACTAAATATCGAAGTATCGATATATCGAATATCAACAAGTTTCAATATCAAGTTTCAATATTTTTTAAATTATCGATTCGATATATCGATAATTGGAGCTCCCTTAGTTGAAATAACATGCTGCACCTATTTTGAATAACTAATTTTTTCTGTATGATCTTAAATTTCATGAGATTGAGCAACATTGACAAAGTTGGAGGGGATTAAAAAAAGAGGTCGTTTCTGAGGATTGCTTTAGAAGCAGGTGGGTCTCCACAACATTAGAAGAAGTCCACCAGGCAATAAATAAACAAACACGAAGAATGTACAAGGGAAGTGGGAAAGAAGGTGAGAAAAAGAGGGTCGAAGAAACAAAAATAAGGAGAAAAATCGAGAAGAGGGAGAGAGAGAGGGGAGAAAGGAAAGATGACAATAATGTTGTCCACTCAACCAAAAAAAAAAAAAACGAATAAAATTTTCATGAAAAACCGTTGTGAAAAGAAAGCTGGAGAATAGCGCTTGAAGGCTTCGGTTTTACATTATAAATATTTAATGAAGGAAGAAAATAATAAGTGAATTGTTGTCACCCTACGTCTTCAACAGGAAATTCTCATTTTTGTATATCCTCCATTTTTTTTATTTTATTGTCTTTGCTCTGAAAAATTTTCCTCTTGTTTCTTTTCATTAAGCTTCATAATTTGCTTGTATTTTACGTTTATCGTTCATTCTTAC
>JAGDQP010020383.1:0-33367 GCA_022664845.1 Lepisma saccharinum | reverse complement strand
TTCCTGCAATTCAACTTTAAAAGTAGCCGCTTGTGCTGCCATAAGACAGAATGCATCTTTGCTACGTGTTAGTTTGACGCGCATAGTAACCTTATTTGGAAGAATACGATCCACAGTTGTAATATCACTAAAAAGACGACCAAACATTTCAATGAGAGCACTTCCAGCAACCATGGCACTCCGTTTTTGAAATCCAACATTTGCATCACCTAGCGTATTGAATTGCCCCGCCGTATCCTTATACCATAAACCTGTTTTTAAATGTGTATTACTAGCATCCTCCGAGTAATTAAGAGCTGATTCAAAATAGGAGCGATAGGGATAGGTTCCGTTAGAAGACGAGATAACCTTATCATTTAAATAAACGTCGACCTGTCCAAATAGGGAATGTAAAAAATTATTTACAGGTCCAACAATATCTGCCTCCACGGGTGGAGGTCCTGCTGCGGCAACTTGTAAATTATCACCATTTGCTCGAGTGACTTTACATTTTACGTAGAGGTACAGGGACGCAGGATGAATATACTCGGCCGTATCTCCAGGAATAACAAATTCAATCGGTCCTTCCGATGTCAGTGTAGAAATAGGTCGATATTCGACCATACGTGATGATTCAATAGCTGTTTGTGTCATGGGTACGGATACCAAATCCAGTTCATTGGTACAGCACTCTTTACTGCCTGGTGTAAGGAACGACATGTTAGCTAAAGATATTTCTTGACCTTTTACTTGTACGTTTACGTCACTTTAATGGTGGTCCAACACGTCCAGGAGCTCTTCGTTTGCGTGCGCGTCTTCTACCACTACCGGTAAGCAACTGACCTACTTTATTTACGGCTTTTGACTTTAAAGTCGATCCCGCTTCACGTACGCGTGCTTTAATGGATTCTTTTACAGGTTTATTTTCCAATATATCCCTGCAACTTGGATTCCTGTCTGTAATGCCTACCGGCCAACGGCTTTTACACCTTCTTTAATGAATGGCATTGCAAATCGGAAAAGTCCTCTAAATAAACTTCCGATTCCGTGTCCCCGTTGGTACACGGGTCCTGCAAAATAGGGAATTCCACGTCCACGGTGTCCTGCTACTTTCATTATAAGAGGCGCTTAAAGTGAAGTGTCACCGTCAATGTCCCGGATGCAAATGGCAAATTACGTCCTGCATGGTCCTTTAGTAGGATTTCAATGGTATCAAAACTCAATTTTGATAATGGAAAGTAATGAACGTTTTGAAATGTAATGGTTTGCACTTTTCCATGATTGCTATCGCTCATGGCTACAATTCGAAGTAGCGATGCTTTTGTATCACCTACATATTGAGGTTGAATAAGATTCGGTAAACACAAATACTTGTTGTGGGTAGTAAATACTAAGATAGGGTTGTTTTTGTACAGTACCAAGTTTTAAAATGTTTATGTTTGGTTCGAATGCTAATTGCAATGCCAGCACGGGTGGTAGCCGCATTGCTTGAATATTATCTCTAGTTGTTATACGTACTGTATTTGAATATGTAAATTCTATCCAGGGTGTTATTTTGTTTATTTCATCTAATAATTGCTGGATAATGCATAATACCACGACGTAATGCGATGTTTAATTTTCATTCCATCCGTTAAATCAAACCAAAAAACATTTTCCCCATCACGAACATTGTCACATGTGAGTGGAATATGTATTTTACTAAGTCCAACCACCCACCTCGCCTCATCCAAATGAATTCGGTGATTCAAAATATTACGAAAATGAGTAGGCGTATTATGCATATACGTATGTGTATTGGCATTCGAACTTAGCGTAATGTAAAAACTATCATCACTACTGTCTGAAATCATGATGCTTTCCGTTTAAAGTGTAGTGTAATGCTTGACGTTCCAAATTGAAATGGCAATTTTTGACCACGTTCATCTTTTAAATCTACGTGTAATGTATCGAAATATGGCTTTTCCACTTTAACATAGTGCGGACGATCAAACATAAACGATTGAATGTGACTTTATTGGTACTTGTGCACACTTATTTTACGAAGTAGTTGTCCCATATTAGGTTGGGTTTTAACCACATCAAGACAAACATTAATTTCCGAAGGGATGCTATACCCTAAATTACATGGATATGGTGCGCCAATTGTCACTATCATTGGTCGGCGACGTCGACTGTGTGGATAATAGTGAATGCTATGATTTTCTGTTTGGATCATTACTGAATCCAAGTAAATTTTGTAATCCCGGTGTCATGCCAATCACATATTGACGTTTACGATACCGGCGATGTTTAATAAATACATAATTGCGGGTGTGATCGTAATACGACATACGAGGATCATCAATGCCTGTTGCATCATTATCTTCATCGTCTGTATCAGGTATAAGCGGATCGTCACCAGCAAGTTCAGCTTCCAATTGTTTATTGAGAACAGTGACTTTAAGTAACTCACCGAGTGTTAACCGTAAATGTTCATCTACCTAGGCCTTTTCTTTTGCCACCTTTAAGTCCCGTGCTTGTTTTTGTGCGCGGAGATACTCGGGAATACTTTGCAGTAAGGTATCTACAGAGTCGTAATACCCAGGTGGAAATTTAATATTATATTTTGTTTTCGTTTTCCCATCGGTATGAATAATAATTTCTTCCTCCCGCTGAAGATTATAAAAACTCCACGGAATAGTTACTGCTGTTAAACCTACCACACAATTTCCGGTAAGATAAAGTGGTTGTACGAGCTTGGTCGTATAAGATGCGGTGGTATTAGCAAATACATGTGCACTCGCGTTTGATGGTAATGTCACATAAAATTCATCGGCTTGCATGGATGACGTCATGATGCCGACTGAACGGATCGTTGACGCACCCAACTATTCATACTTGAGGGATAACCTAGCCATTTTACATAGACCCATCCTTTTTGCCGTTTCAGCACTTTCTCAATGAGGTACGTGTTCCTTTTACCCACATGAACCTTTTGCAATTCCTGACTATAAAATATTCCCTTGATGGGATCGCCATTCCAGTCACTGAGTTTGTACGTAACAGGGGAACTTTTAATGCATTTGCAACAATAAAGATTTCACGTGACCATTTCGGCAGGTATCCCTTTTCCAGTTTATGCTTATATTTACTTACACGAACATACTCACCTGAATGCAATTTACATATAGTTTTGTGTCTTGGTTTGTTACCGTAGAGTGTTTACCACACTTGACTCACATTGGAATCATTTCCTCAACGGGTCCCATTTTAATTGTGGAATGTGTTGTGTGATTATAACTATGCATGAGATCGGATAATACGTCAAAGTATCGGTACGTATTTTCTGCTGTAAAGTACTTGTAAATTTTTTCCTTCAACGTACTGATAAATCGTTCGACAAGTGCAGCTTTCATTTCCGAATGTACACTATAATGATTTACGCCATACTTTTTAAATACACGTTTGACGTGCTTGTTATAAAATTCTGTCCCTAAATCCGTTTGACAGTGTATTAAAGGTAATTTTAGTGTTTGTAAAATGGATGTAATGGCCTCTGCTACAACCGGTCCTGTTTTAGTTTTAACAGGAATACAAGTTGCATACCGTGAAAACACATCAATAGAACATAAAATGTATCTGTACCCGTCATTATATTTTACCACATTTTACATATCTGCTATGTCCATTTGCATAAGTTCGTTTGGCGCACTTACGTAATACTGTTTCCGTGGAAAGTTTTTACGAACCGGTGCATGTAAAGTATATGCATCCTGTGAAGCTAACTATTTTTTAATATCAACACTTGGTTTCCTGGTTTTACGTTTCAGTTTTGTAATGCTTCCTAAAGGTGCTGGATCTTTATAGGTATAATACACCTTTGACAAAGACATCCTTACAACTTATAAAATCGAAATTTGTTTATAACATGTTTCCTTGTTTTTTTAATGGTACGCTTTTTTACCTTGCGTTTGATGATACCTTTTACCACACGTGCACCTCCCCCGGACTGAAAATTAATCAACTCTTTTGGAATATTAATTTCTTGCAGTAATTGTTTAAATGTCTCAATACCAACTGGATTTCGCGGTGGACGTTTTCTTACCACCTCATTGACAAGATCGATAATGTTGGACCTTGGAACGATGCTATTATCAATGGTTACTACGCCTGTTGGATTCCAACTGATTTGTTTGGATGCATGTAAAAGGTTTATTAATACTCCTGTTTTTCGACTTAGTGTTTTCGGAACAGAATCTAGAATAAATTGAAATAATGGATTAGAAGTTGGACCCTCGTCCGTTGTGCTCGTTTCTACAAGAGGTAATGAGATGGGTTTATGTGGCTGTGGATTATGATCCAAGTATCGGTGCAAAGCCTGCTGGTACATTTTCAATTTTTCGTGCGCTGTAAGATCATTACGTTGTAATATTCCTTGCATTTCCTCATCGAGTCGTGCTTGATGCGATTCCGTGGATTTTACTGATGATACCAATTGCGCTGTCGCTTGCTCGCGAACCAGAATCATTCTTTGAAATTGTGAGGTAGCCATGTTATCGATTAAATAAACTTCCTGCAACCGCACTTAATATAGGTGCTAAAAGTAAAGGCAAAAATGCACCACCCTTTTGCAATAATAATCTTCGCCTGCGTTTTATACTAGAACGTGCAACAGACAACGCACGTAGCGTCTTCTTATGTCGGCGTAATCTTTGCTTCTGACCCGGCGATAGGTGAATGTTACCATTTATTGTATTTTTTGCCACTTGTGCAATTCTACGAATTAGTCCACCGGGGGCTTTTTGCAATATCCGTTTACGGTGTTTACCCTTACATTTACAAAGTGCACGGAGCTCATTTCGGTACTGTTTCAGGCTAGATATATTGATGTCAACTGAGCGTAATGGGTGTGTGCGTGTCTTTTACATGCGCATACACATGCATGGTTTCATTTGGAAATATGTTTGTACGTATGCGTAATGCATCAGGTGTCATCTTAATCAAACATTAGGTAACTATGCGGTTTTTCTGTAGCTTTTTCAAAAACTTCTACAACACCCTTAGTATGACGTGGCATAATTTGCCTTGCAAGATACTCAATTTGTAATTTATCACGTGGATTCTTAAACACGATAATATAATGTGCATTTAAAAAAATATCACGTGCATGCTTCCCTTTGGGAAAGAAGTTTTGCACAATAAATATTACAGACAGACTTTTATGATGCGCATATTTTGTAAACAGTTTAGCAACGTTATCATTGGTTTCACTCATTGGATCATCTAAAATCAATAACGAGTTCGATTGGATTTGAAACGTTTCCATATCCGCAATACCGTGATAAAATATAATATTCTGAACACTAAGTTTCGAGACTGATGCCCCATAGCACCAAACGATTTCATTAAATTTAACGCTAAATATTTGATCTTTATATGTTAGCAGTTTGTTAACAAAACATGTTTTTCATGCGCGGGATGGACCCGAGAGAAGAATTGTTGCTGGGTGTTGTATCGGCAGCATTTTGATTTCAACTGTGGTCATGCATACCAATATTTCATATTTATATCATTTCGAGCAGGATTACGGTAGTTGATGGATTTATGTAACGTTATACCCATAGGGTAAGGTCATGTAGTCGGTGATTGTCACATCAGTTATGTTCGTCGTCTTTTGCTTTGCATCACTTGGTGTGTCTTGGTCTGTGGTCGAGAAACAATGACGAATCCTGGCTTTCTACATATATTGTTAGGGGAAAAGATAACTTTACGTTCCGTTTTTTCTGTTACCAAATCGTAAAAGTGATTAAAATCAATTTCTTTTTTCGTTCGAAAATTTAGCGTGATTCCTCTAATTTTGATAATTTCCTTCACATCCCCATTACTTATTTCACGTATGCGATAAGCATAGTTTTTCGGACCTAGACCAATGAATATTACCATTTCCCATCCATTAGGTATTTCATCTGTTAATTCCCCTAATTCCCTTAGTTACCTGTAGAAAGCAAAGGTTCCTCATGTTTATTTTGGATATACATAATCGAGTCTGTGTCAACGTACAATACTCTGTCATATCCAACGGTTTCAATTAATTCGTAAAGCCATAATCTTGCCTACGATGATATAAACCCAGATATGGTACAATTGGAAAAGGGAAGTGGTGTATTAGCATTTTCTGTGTCCTTGTACGTAACGATTAAATTCTTATCGCCAATGGGGCTAACTGAGGAAACTTCATATTGCGGACTTAGTATTAATTTCAAAAATTCTCGCACGTCACTGATAACTTTTGTTTGGGGTACGTTGGTACGTTGGCCCCATTTCCCAAATAAGGAATTTAGAAAAATCTTCGAAATGTATCTTAATCCTTCATTTCGGTCAATGTTATGGTACTTTAGTTTGATGTTTTCATGTTGTTCATAATCGTGGATATAATTCTGTTTGTCCTCTTCCGTTGTACAACCTACAGGGAAACCACTAGCCTCCTGCTTCATTTCTAAAAAAGAGTTCACGTAATTTTGAAACAGACCCTCCTGCATGTCAAATTCCCATATTTCGTGATACTCCTTAATAATGTACCCCAACGTGTCTACTGCCTTGTGCAGTTCAGGAGTGCAAAATACAGCCCTCATCATGCGTTCTTCGTCTGTGTGGTTGCAGTCGTTTATGTTTTGCTGTTCCATACAGGTACGACACAACCCAAACATGAATCGTCCATTACATGCATATGGAAGTAAGGGCAGTTTAAGGTCTTTTGGGGCTAAAATGGTGCACTCTACCAAACCATTGACGTTTAATATATTATTGGGAACGTAGTATTTTCTGATTGTGGGTGTGCCTGTTGGAAGTGGCTAACGCGCCATCACCCATGGATACAGGGACGTAACGTCAACGTATGCGATGGTTTCATCGTTTGTACAATTGTACACTGATCTGAAACATTCGGTTCGCCCACCCTTGAATGCTTCTTTGGTGATTAGCCCTCCACGAAGATTACCACATTTCTCTTTAATAAAGTTTTGTAGTGTTTTATGTCCTTTCACTTTACCAACCCACTCACATTCCCACATTTCCACAAGTTCCAGGTTTGGTATAGATTGTAGGTACATTCGTTTAGCGTACGTTCAAACCTTTGTTCCATCGTTTCACCACCATCAATATTTTCTCCCGTGCGCTCTGAATAGCAAGTATGTGCATATCAGTAACATCCGTGGAACTGATAGGCTGTTTGCGTACTTTCTGTATACCCATCCACTTTATATTGTCCAAAATATACTTCGCCACCGTTCGCCGAGTGTTTAATATGACTACCACGTTGGTCTGCCATGTACGTCAGCCAATGTAGGCTTTCGTACCTTGATGATCGCGGTGTTCATATCCAAGCGGCGGACGGATGGCAATCGTCTGCTCTGGAACATATAAAGTACGGAATACTCGTATTGCAAGACTTGCAATAGTAGTCGATGTTACAAATGGTAGTCGATGTTAGTCGATGTACCCTTGGTACGTTCTTCAATAATATCGGAAAATGTGATAACGGCATTTGTGAGAATTTCCACATCACGTCTGCAGTAGGCCAGTAGTTCTTCCTGTAAATTAAAATTTATTTTCTTTTGCACACATTCATCATGCCATGCCTTCAATGTCTTATACTCATCCACACCTCGGGATTCAGGATCAAAATAGTCGAATGCTGGCATAAGAAAATATATAGTCCTGATTCTCTTCGGTGGTAAACAGGTATGAAAAATCGCCTTTCTTTCAGGTTCTGTCCAGTCCCAGAGTCTTTGGAAGCTTCGCCAACTTTACGCCCATATAGAGATAATTATCTCTGAATATAATTCTGTTTTTCAGGTTTAGTTCGATAATTTTATTGCCTTCAGCAATAATGTTAAGTTCATCTCTTAGCTTATGTTGTTCTAGCAATGTTTTGGCGGCCAAAATAGTATCATATAGACTTACATTGTGTGATAAGACTTTTACCTTTTCAAACTGGGGTTGTTTTACTAATACATGTGCAATAAACTTTGTCATGGTTTTGAACGTAAAGTCCCGTACACCGTTATTTTCACCATCTCCACATTTTGCACAAAAAAACTGAAATGACCTCTCCTTTTTACATTTATTGAATCTATGAGAGACGCAAACTAAGTTTACAACATCTTCTTGCTCCCCTTTGGCATTAGGCTTTGTAATCATTGTTTCTACATCAAATACTATATACAGGTAATTCCGTGCAGGACCTTGATGTAGTTTTTGTACATAGCATTTATGCTCTGGCATGACGTAATCGAGACACTGTTTACAAAATCTTTCTCCACACTGATGTACCTGTTTTCATTTTCTTTTGTCTGTAATAAAACCACATGTCCCACATTGGTTTACATTATAACATACGGACTTACCCCGTTTTGGTATAGTAATATGGTTGTTGTAGCATTTCTGGGTTGGAAAAATTCGCTTGCATGATCCACATTGAAATCGTCCTTTATTCGTATCATCTATGGTATGTTTCCTTTCACACCATGCACACTTGTATTCACACTTGTGGTCTTGCTGGTTAGCATATGACTGAAGATAGTCATAACAAAATCCATTCACCCTTAGATAGGAAGTAATAAATGGGGTAACTAAATAATGATTATCCTCATATTGTAGAAACACTTGTGTGGGTGCGTAAGGTCCCTCATAAGTAATACGTGCTTGTCTTGTTCGTGGATGACGTTCATATACTACAATTCTGTACTCAGGTCCTATGTACTGCTGAAATTTGTGGACCTCGTCCAACGTACATCCTCCTAAATTTTCGATATCGATACCAGCTGCCTCACACAATGCCTTGGCTTTACGAAGCCATAATGTTGCATTATTTTGTAGTTGACATACTTTGTGATAGTTGTTTTCCTTTCGACCTTCGTTCTGAGTCATCGCAAGAACAAGGCTTTGCGGGAGACAGTAGATATCGTTTTTCGGTTTATAGTAGATAATGTTTAAAATTTTTCTAATTTTACAAACAAATCAGAATTTGAAGAATCTCCGGACACTTCCCTAATGGCATTCGAAAGTCTTCGAACGTAATCAGTAGTGATTTTTATATTCTTTCCTTTAGTTCACAATGGTTCGCGGTGTCTTCAAATTTTCTTACGTTAATTTTGCTCTTTTCCCGACGTCATACAGTGATGAAAATTTGCACAGCGACGTTACATACTTTATTGTTTCTTTCATTTATTTCTACATATTTATATATTTTAAAAGCATATTTTAATATATTTATTTTTAATAGTATTCATAGCACTAGCCAGCAACGCTGTGGCGTTTTCCTGATTGCAGAAGTCTTTAGGATTTGGGGGAAAATAGTTGGAAAACCTTTATAAATACATACTTTTCTAAAAATTATTTTGTGTATGCATGACTAAAACGTAAAGCATGGAGCGGGCTCTCATGTACAGTCACTTTACAAATTCTTCAATTAACGCGCCCATGATTTTCTTTTTAGTCATTCATGCATAAACATTTTTTTTACTTTTAGTACGAATTATTTAAGAAAAGTGTGTATTTATTCTTTTTTTTAATATAATTTGTTGGTTTGGTTAGTATAAAGATTTGGTTATAATATTAATATTTGTACAATGTACTAATTTTCGAGTGGGAACAGTGAATTACAAGCTGTTGTAGTCACAAACCTTTTTTCAGGGTTTATTTGTGTAGGAGAGGGCGAGGAAATTGACCCGAAGGACCCTAGGTAAGGTGAACCGATAATGGTTTACTATTACCCTCAATGGATGGAAAACTTGGGATCCTAAAGACGGGACCTTCAGCAAAAGTGGGTTCCGGAGGGTTCAAATCCGGATGCGTTCAACTGGATGAAAAACATGGGGTCCCAAAGACGGGGCCTTTAGTAAAAGTGGGTTCCGGAGGGGGGCCGCGACTAGGTGTCACGACGACAAATTGTACCGCAATGCTTGGCTCATCGCGTCAAGTTGTATCACTTTTATTTTGGTTCGCTGGCGACAAGGTATGACGACGACAAGTTGGCCCACATTCCTGAAGAGGTACAACTTGTCGGGACCGCACCCGACAGGTTATGCCACTTTGATTTTGGATCGCTGACGACAAGGTATCACGACGCGTGTGTGAAGTTGGCCCCCCAAATATTTGGGCCAGCCGAAATTTTCTTGGGGCCAGTTAGAACTCAATTTGGGCTGGTTGGGTTAGCAACTTTCAGCTCTTGGGCTAGTCAAATAATGGAGATAGGGGTGAGCAAAGTGTCCAAAACGTGGAAACTCCATTTTAACGATACGCCACTGAAACTTGGACCAGCCGAGATTTTCTTTGGGCCAGTTAGAACTCAATTTTGGCTGGTTGGGCTAGCCACATTCAGCTTTTGGGCTAGTCAAATAAATGAGATAGGAGGCTCCAAATTTGGGGACTAACTTCACGCTAGCCCCCAGTAGTGTAAGAGACCAAAAAGCAGGTAAAACCTTGCACATTGCCTACCTTTTCAGGATACTCCTTCACAAGCATGATTAACCTTTTCGAATGTAAGCTATATCCTAGTACACATCCATTATTTTGCTACATGCTAGGGGTATAATGGGCAATTATTTAGTGTTTTATAATAAAACACATATTTTTGCTATAAAAATTATATAATTACATCCTATATGTAATGAATACGCAGAAAACACTATATCTTACTGCAAGTCTTAATTAAATATTTCCAATTACTGTTCCTCCAACCCTATTGCCTGTGTTCAATGAATAAAATTTCACTAATAGCTGATAGGCAGTTAGGATCCAGTATTAAAATTACTATAAAGATGTGTCAATTCATTAGTGCAATATTTGTCAGTGAATAGCTTTGTACACTAATGAGAGTCATTTATTACCGTATTTATTTTTAAATAACAAAGCATTACGTTAAATTAGACCAGGAACAGTCTTTGTAAATCAAATCATATAATACACTATGTATATTCGAAAAATATAATTTTTATTTGGTTATATTTTGTGAATATACTGATTTTCCGTGATAAACGCGGATATCGAACACTTGTCCATCTTACTGCGCAAAGCTATGCACACAAGTTTGCCACGCATTATTCTTAATAAATGATCAAAGATATAGCCATCACACAACAATCCCAACAGCAATTTAATCTGTTATCAACTTTAGTCATTTCACAAACATACACACAGACAAACAAAAACAAATAGAAAGAAAAAGGAAAGAAAAGAACACGGAAACGAAAAACGACAGTTTAATATAAAATCAGTTGCAATTCTTTTCCATTTTAATGTTTCCTTTTTTGTAGTTCTTTTTCTCCCCACCAGATGTCAGGTAGTAGAAATATGGAGCTACTGTCACGTTTTTTGTTTTCTTCTTCTTCCGATGTAATGGAGTACACAGATAGATAACGAACCCCTACGGTGGAAAGCAATTTCGAAGAAGACATCCTGTGCATATTAATAACCAAGCACACACGCACACGTATGTAGATTGAACACAAGATAAATAATTCCTTTCTTAAAGTCGTGACCAACCTAACACTCATTAAGAATACGTTTTCCATCTCATTAGTTTTGTGTCTGTTCAACACATATTAACCATGAATAGACAATGATGATAATTGATAGAACAGACAATTACACATAACAAACAATACAGAGTTTGTTTCAACAATTAGAGTTTATATCGAGACTACCAGGAATGAAGCTTAGAGTGTCACTTTTGTTTAAAAAATACCAAAGGAACGCAGCTCACATATATTAGTGGCGTAACGTTGACTTGAAAAAAAATAAGCTATGAAAAGAGCAGGTAAGGACCCAGATAATAGAATGGTGGGGGACCCAGCAAAATTTTAGTCCAAGGAAAATCACATATTTGTTTTTCCTTGGATGAATCACATGTAGAAATACGGAATGAAATGCTAACAAATGTACCGTGACGAGTTAATCGCAAAGAGACAAATCCTTTACATATAGCTTAGCCCTCGCCGTATTGATATATAACGTATATATCCGAATGAAGAGAGGAGCACTAGACATAGATATGTGATCAAGTAAGTTTACGTATAGGGAGAAAAATATGATGAGAGAGGTAGGTTTTTTCACATGGTTTAACCCCCTCCTTCGTGATATGTATACAACAGAAGCGAATAAGTTTAGAGAGAATAGGACGTCAGAATTAGGTTTAAACTAACATATGAAGAAATTCCTAGATTGTAAAGTAGCATAAGATCTGAGTCCCAAACAGGTCCTTTACATATAGCTTAGCCCACGCCGTATGGATATATAACGCATATATTCGAATGAAGAAAGGAGCACTGGACATAGATATGTGATCAAGTAAGTTTACGTATCAGGAGAACAATATTATGATGGGAGAGGTAGGTTCTTTGCAGATGGTTTAACCTCCTCCTTCGTGATATGTATACAACAGAAGCGAATAAGGCTAGAGAGAATGGGACGTCAGAATTAGGTTTAAAGTAACATATGAAGGTATTCCTAAATTGTAAAGTAGCACAAGATCTGAGTCCCAAACACGAAAGAGGATGATATGAGCACAGTACTATAATTTAAGAATAGAATCCAAAGCAACTGTGACTTTGCCATTAGCTAACTGCAAATGGAAAGTAGACCTTTTAATCCTACAAGTACAAATTCACTTGAAATATACGATTTGTGTGAATTAAACATGTTACGTTTTGAAAAATGAAGTGCAGTTGAAGGATATTGTTGATTATTAGAGACAGATGCTGGTTACTAGAGGTAATTTTTATTTTGTAATTTAGCAGACTATTTGATATTTTTGGAACACGTTGAGTAAGGATATGGAATTAAAATACTTGTGCATTGCGTTTTGAACAAATGCACAAAATAATATGGAAGACTGGATTTGTCACTAGGCTACAACAGCGTTGTAATTTATCTTTTAGTCACCTATCGCGCAACGAACTGAATATTACTCCTTCAATAGTAACTGAAGTACAGAGTTTTTGAAATATTAACTACTACGAAAGTAAGAGCATTATATTTTATACATATAATACAAGACAGTGAATGTCTTCCACAGAAATAGCAAGCAACAACATCTTTGCTTGTAATATAGGTTAGGCATAATCAGGAATAACGTCAATTGTTCCCAAGTATTTGGATTAGGTGAATAGATATTGTATTTGTCAAGTTGTATGTGTTATTGTACTTATGAAATAGACGTAATGACGTCAAGTACTACATGAAGTGAATCTTGATGCAACTCTTGAGGTATTTATTTTACGAGACACTTGTTATGAGACAGATAGGGACAAGTTGTATTCTTTATTGTGATTGGTCAATAAAGTACATAAAGACGTTGAACGAGAATTTTTGGATGTAGTGTTCTAATGGGGGTCCTGTGTGAATGTTCGACTCTTGAAGTCAAACCTGCTTGCATAGTGTATATCATTCATAAATGGAAAGCAAATTATCCGCTAATTTGTCTTGCTTGCTTTGACCATATTCACATTGACTCTGGAACTCACGACTGTATTCACATGTCGGTGGAATCCTTGGAACAGGACGTAGTGGAAACCTTAGCATATGCGCCTATATGCAACGAAATCTACAAGAAATTTATAGAGACACACAGACAACGAACATATACTTCAGAATTTTTCCAAAACATATAAAGAAATGATTACAAATACAGAATACGTAGACAAACTCTATGTCATTCTTTGGACAAAAGATTTCTTACACGGTCCATTTGGATGTTGTTTGTGAGGAATGGAAATTAAAAGCATCAGTTTGATTGAACAAGATATTATTTATTGTGCATAATCAAGAATATATATAGAGTAGAACATTCCAACGGATACACGAAAATATTGTTATTACACATAGGGGATTGATCAATATTGTTTTTAGTACTAAACACAATTGATACAAAAAGAAGTGACGTCATAGAAAACATTGTAATTGCATACAACTGAAACAAATTATTCAACAAGTCAAGCAATATAAAATAATGAAACATTTTCGTTTTTGCAAGATCGTACTACTACTTTGTCTACTACATTGCAACAAAAATAAAAGTGAAGTCATATAAAATATTACTGTCTGTTGCTACATAAAAGCAAACTTGTATATTTTTTCGGTGTCGTCTAACTTTTAGGATACAAGTCATTGTTTTTAGATAACATCATTGTAAATAACTTTGTTGTGAATGTTTTTTGGTGGAGAACAATGAAGTAGTACTAAATTAGTTTATTTGTTTGGCACATTGCAACAAAAAACAAAAAATAAGTCATATAAAATATTGCTGTCAACTGATACATAAAAGTCAACTTGTATAAAATATTGTTTGTATAATGTGCTTGTCTAACCTTTATTCTAAAAGTTTTAATGAAACTGTCGAACTTTCTTATTAATGTTTTGATGAAAAACAATGAAGGAGTACAAATGAATTTTATTTGTGATACTAATACTACAAGATAAAAGTTTTACTTGTGCAAAAACAGTGAAGACAACTATAACAAGTCAGAAAATATTTTTTGTTGTTACAATAAATTAGTTTTGTGATGAACATTGTTCTAATGTTAGGACTTGCAGGAATCATATCTACTAAGAAAATATTAAACCGTTTTGAATATAAATCAAACTTGATTTTTGATGTGCACGAAAAAGTGTTGATCAAGTTGTTTTGATGATTGTATACGTAGATGATAATAAAACGTCAATCCAAAGAAAAATATTTTGATTTAAGTTTTTTTGTAGACAATGTGGTCATCTAACATACAGGATTCGTGTCATTGTAAGATAGTATTATACAACTTACTGTTGGAAATTTAGAACAGATTCCAAGTTTGCCCTTTAACGAAAACCATAAGGTAACGTCCCGTAGTCTACAGTGCTAGAAGGATTTAATCGACGACGCTTCGTCTGCTGCACAACAGCATGTCGTTTAGTTTTGCCGTTTACATACGATACAAAAATCAGGTTTTCGTAAAATATGAGTTGGGGTGAAAATTACTTGACTGTCACATTTTTCTGTAAATAAATTATACATATGCTCAAAGTTTATTAGTTTACGTGCTGGTTGAGAAAGAGTAATTCAACGAATTTTAATTACCTCATTAATTTTTCCTGTAGTTGTCTCTACCTCACTGTACGCATAATTTTTTGTACCAAGAGAAATAAAATTCGTGTTTCCCAGCCTTGTTTGATTTCATTTTTAACTGTCCTAAATAATCACCAATAGGAGTGGAAAGGAGTTTCATCTCGACGTCTAATATAGATAACATTATCGGTATCACAGTATAGCAGTCTGTCAATGTCAACGACATCTAATGTTTCGTATAACTTAAGTCTGGACTAAGAAGAAATGAAAGCAACTGCTACATTTGTGAATTAGTTTGGTGTGTTCTGGTTTTCCAAATCGTGATATGAAGCAACCAGCTTATCACCCACAAGGACAACATTTTCCATTTCCAAGTGAGGTGAATAGGCAATCTCAATAAATTGCAACGTATTATTGACAATTTTTGTCTTTGGCAAGTCAGTTTTTTGCCCCCACTTGCCGAATAAAGGGTTTAAAAATAATATGGAAATATATCGTAAACCTTCATTTCTCTGAATGTTATCATAGTCTAGTTCGATTCCCTCATGTTTGCTTTACTCAGAAATATAGTGCTGTATTTCTTCGTAGGTTAGACAGTCATCTGGAAATCCAGAGGCTTCCTGTTTCATTTTCAGAAACGTGTCAACATAAGATTTGAACAGTCCCTCGTTCATCTGCATTTCCCAAATTGCATAAGTATGCAGAATGACATAACCTTTCTTTAATTAGGCTTGGAGCTCGGTTGTGCAAAATACGCCTTTGATTGCACGTTGTTCGTTAGTATGATTGCACTTGTCTTTATTTAAATTATCCATACAGGTTCGACACAGACCAAACATCAGTTTGTTATGTGCATTATGAGGCAAAAGAGGAATTGCAAGATTGCTAGGTGGTAAAACTTTACAGTATACAATATCATGGACTTGACTTGGATCAGGCATGTTATGCCCCTTATGGATTGTTACAGGACCAACTGGAAGTGGTTGTTTAGACATTACCCATGGATATAAGCTTGTAAAATCTACGTACTCACATACCTCTTGCTCTGTACATTCATATAATGCTTTAAAGCGTTCCACACGTCCGCCTATAAATGCGTCCCCCGGCTGTAATGGTTTTTCCACATTAGACCAATGATCACGGATGAAACTCTGAATTTCAGGAGACATTTTCACTTGTTTCTCCCACTCACATTCCCAAATGGAAACAACTTTTACATTGCAACTGTTTTTCAAAAACTGTTCACGTGCTAACGTTGCGTCATATCGGCTGTTTAAGTTGCACCCTTCATTATGTACTACTTGGTCTCTACATTGGGTTATACAATTGTGGCCGTGATATTAACAACCGTAAAATTCGTAAGCTGTACGAATATTTTTATCATGCCCATCAACTCTGAAATTTTTTAATTCTGCCTCTTTACCATTTTCACATGTTTGTAACTTAATGTTCTGTTTGAACTCCATATATCGTAGCCACTGCTTAGCTATTTTACTTTGATTGGTACCATATTGGAAACCTAAGGGATAATTGGAATTGTATTTTCTTTAAGATAGCATGACCGAAAAATGTTCATCGCACACGCAGGAATTGTGGGAGTATGCAAAAAACATTGAAACCCATTTGTCTTAGCTTCAATGAAATTAGAAAATCGAATGAGAGTTCTAGTTAAAATACGTAGATCGGTTTTGCAATATTCTAACAATTCATGCTGGAAATGTAATGTCGTTTTACGTTTGACACATTCTGCATGCCACGTAGCAATTGCTTCTGCCTCTTTTGGTGATTTGCTTTCAATATCGTAAAATTCAAGTTTTGAATACAAACCTACATAGTTTTGGTATTGTGGTAAGTTAAACAAGTGTGGAAAATCACTTTTTAAAAGAGATTTGTCTAAGCCAAGAGTTGCAGGTAAATTAGCTAATCGAACACCCATATGAACAAGTATGTATCTCTGAATATGATATTATTTACCGTTAGTTGCATAAGTTTATTTCCACGATTGATAATACTAAGTACTAATTTTTGCCGTAACAACTCGCGAGCAACAAACAAATTATCAAACCCGTGAGCATTATGTGCAGGAGCTATAACTTGAGTAAACTCGGGACCTTGTTTGAGTACGTGATTAATGAATGGTTCCATAGTATAAAATACAAAATCCCGATTTCCACTAGAATCATTACAAACAGTACATTTGTAACTTTCGTCATTGAGATCTTTGTACTGAAAGCAACGATGAGTAACACAAATTAAGTTAGGATCATATTCTTGTTCACCTTTTTCATTTGCACTCAAACGCATCGTTTTCAGATCAAACAAAATATAAAGGAAATCCTCAACCCGTTTAGGATTACTTGGTTTTACAAAACACACATGTGTTTCATTTACATATTCTGCACACAGTTTACAAAAATGTTCACCACAAATATGTTTCAACGTTCTGCTACGAAGATCAATTTTCACACCACACTGAGAGCAAACTTGCACATGGTCACGTATTGATTTACTTTTTGCTTTTGTTACATACGTGTCGAAACATGTCTGATTGACAAAATAACGATTACACTTATCACAGTACACTGTCGTTTCATCAGTACTTTTTGAATCAAAATGGCACTGTTCACATTGCGTACATATATATTTACATTTGTGATGTCGACGTTCCATATATGGAGTAAGAAAATGATCCCAATACCCTTTACTTCCTAAAAATGACGTAGTTGTCTTAATGATATCGTAATGATTGTCTTCATATCTCAAAAACATTTTTTTCTTAGCTTCTGGTCCGGCATAGATTTTTTCATACTCGTGAGTGTTGGAGACACGGCTATAAACAAAAATTTGGTACTTATTACAACAATACTTTTTTAACTTGTCAACATCGTCTATACTACCACCATTTGTACTACGTACATTTACATTTGCATAATAGTATAGTTCTGCTGTGCTGGATCTCCAGTTTTCCGGATGTGTTTTCATATACGCAGCTTTATCAAATGGTGGTCGTAGTTGTCCTAATGCTAATGCTCGCGAAAGACAGTCAGGAACATTGTCAACAGGTCCTTTTGCACACAGTCTCCAAACGGTAAATACTTAGCGTTACGATCCACCGCTTGTTCTCGATACGGATCGGTAATATCAACTGTAAATGTAACATTGTCACCCAATAAAAATTCGTCATTGGAATTTAATACATTTTCGATTTTTCGTAACATAGCGTCTACAGTAATATGCGCGCGAAATTTAAATGGTATGTATATTGGCTTTTCCACTGTACATTTTGAGCTTTGAATGGTAAAACCTACTTTGCATGCAGGGTCTACATCGTGAAGTAAATGTTCCATGGCAAACTGAAAGAAACTGGTTACGTACTGTTCCGGATCACGAATTGAAGTAACCAATGAATTGATGGTAATTTCACGTCCATGTAAGGAGTAATTAGGATACTTTTTACTCATTCACTTACAATTTCAGTCATGCGTTTACCCGGCACCATACATCATAGGTATGTTTTGGTCCTTCATCCACTGTTACACACGAATATCGGCACGATGATCATTGATCCATTGTTCCACATCAATTTCCATGGCAACGTCATCATCACTGTCAAACTCAGCATCCATTACACTAGACTCATCAACACTATTAGTTACGTAATCATCGTCCATCATATCCAGTCCAAAGAATTCCACAGCATCATCAGGTATAAGTTTACTAGGTTCATACTCAAAAAGTTCAACGTAATTATCCCAAGCCATCCGTTTACTTTCTATAGTTGTAAAAAATCCATAGGACCCCAGATCGATAATATCTTGTGCACTTACACACGTTTATAATACGAGTTCCTTATCGTTCCAGTAGTAATATAGCAAATGATAAAATAACAGTTCAGGATCAGTCTCTTCTGGTTGAACTCCCATTGATTTGTAGTAACAAAAATGGGGCCAGCATTCAAGAAAGATTTGAGGATCTTCATACCCTTGAATGTATTGACGAGTAAGTAAAAAATCAATTAGATTTCCCATGATAAAACGCTAACTAACGAAGCTTTTTTACACGAGTAAAAAGAGATGTTGACACGTCAAGAGCTGAGCACAAACAAGACAAATTGGACATTTAATACTGGTTATATTACAATTGTCATGTAAGAGAGCTGTAACGTCATAAAAGAAGGTGTCACCTGTGCACAACAGATGCACAATAGTTGCATCTATTGTATGATATGCTTTTCTTGTACGACAAACTTGCAGCTGTTCAGTTTTTGAATTTTGTCTCAACAAAAGTTACGGGATCTCTTAGATTTACTCCGTACCGGAAAGTGTCATCGTTGCGTACCGGTAACAAAAAGCAACCACTT
This sequence comes from Lepisma saccharinum, assembly GCA_022664845.1. NCBI lineage: Eukaryota > Metazoa > Arthropoda > Insecta > Zygentoma > Lepismatidae > Lepisma > Lepisma saccharinum. Next base: position 13,946 of record JAGDQP010020383.1, on the reverse strand, counting down.
CCCGTAAACTTTATTATTCTTTCTCTGAGATATTTTTACTACTACATTATCAGAACATCACATCTTGCTTTTGAAACAACAAGATGCAAAGGTACAAACGAAAGATGTATTTGAAAAGTTTATGATGTGTAAAAACTTGCAATGTAACATTTTTTTAAACATGTAGAAACAAAAGTTGTCTGTACCAACGTTTTTTGACATTCGGAAAACACAATTGAACATTTGGAAAAACAAAAGTTGATATGATAAACACAAACAATATTTTCATACCTTCAAATAATTTTTACCCACAAAAGAAACTCTACATTTGCAAAAAACAAAACATTTTTCAAAAAATTGTTGAGTTAGAAAACAAAATCTAAAGGTTACGAAATGCATCATAACAAAACTAAAACAGTTACAACGACAAACAATTTTTATTTTCAGTGATGTTTATTCAACAACGACACAGTTTTTCGTGTTAGGTTAGTTTACTTACCACTCATCTTCAACGAAGAAACAGACAAGTGAATAAAATCCATCTTTGCAACATTGTAAGACAACACTGACTTCATTTACAAAGAACAAAACGTTTTCTCATAAACTGTTAAGTTAGAAAATAAAAAAATTAAAGTTACGAAATGTATCATTACAAAACTGAAACAGTTACAACGACATACAACTTTTTACTATCAGTGATGTTTATTCAAGAACGACATAGTTTTTTTTCGTATTAGATTAGTTTACTTACCTTTCATCTTCAACGAACAAACAGACAAGTGAATAAAATCCATCTTTGCAACATTGTAAGACAACACTGACTTCCCTCATACCACTATTACACCGTAGTAGTGTAAGAGACCATAAAACGGATCCCTACAAGTTATGCTACCCTGCAAGGTATTTCCGGCTTTTTGGTCTCTTACATATTCTGCCGTGCTCACCATATTCTTACCGTAATTTCTTGCATTGTAGAATATCTCATAAAAATTGTTTTGTTTGTTACGATTCTCTAAAGGCGAGTTAGTTTTCCTTGTGGGTTTAATCATTTTCTATTTTGTCAACCTTAATATAACTATTCCTATTTTCTGAAGGACGTTTGTTGTTTCTTCACAAGTAGGGTTGTCAATATCCGGATAATTTAATATCCGCTTAATCGAACAATTCATTGGTCGGATATTCGAAATCCGATTATTCGAATAATTTTCATTATCCGAATAATTATCCGGATAACGGATAACCCAACATTATTCGGATAAACGGATAATTGAACATTATACGGATAAACAGATAATCGAACATTATCCGGTAAAACGGATAATTGAACATTATCCGGATAAACGGATAATTGAACATTATCCGGATAAACGGATGAATGAACATTATTCGGATAAACGGATAATCGAACATTATATTATGCGAATAAACGGAAAATCGAACAATTATTTCTGGAACAGATATCCATGAATTATAGTAGATCGACGGAAGATGCCACACATTTTGTTCTCGGACACATTGTGCAGTAATTAAAAGAAATAGAAAAGAAAATTTTTGCACAAAAATATATTGAACAATGATGCTCATACTGACGGAAGTATATCAAACTAATTGTATACACAACGGATATATTCACTGTTTCTTTCAAGCATGTTTTCGGGGAAGTTTGTCTCCCGGAAGGTTTCCAACCGCCCTCCCAAAAGAATTAATGTTAACACTGAAATACGTATATAATAGTATATTCTGTAATATGGTTCATATTATTTTTAGTTTTAACTTTATTTGTGGCCTTTAGGCATCTCAGGCTCAGGTCGTGATAAGGGAGGAGAAAGGATTTTGGAAGACGTCTGCCAGGGCCTATGTTAAAGGCACCCTCCCGGAATTTTACTAGTGTAACTGAGGAAAAACTGGAAAATCTCAGTCAGGATGGTCGGCTACTGGGTTCGAACCCACGATCTCCGGAATGTTACGCCAACGCTCTACCACTAAAGAAGAATTCAGACACAGCAAGAAGACGATGGCAATATTCCCTCCCCCTCTGAGAATGACATTCGATCTCTCTTGCCACAAGTGTTCTAATGTTACAACAAAATCCAAGCATATCTTGCCAATGGGTTATTAACAGGATCCTGCAGTGGTCAAGACACTACACCATATGGCTGAAAGTCTCTGAAGTACTTCAGAATTCTTTTCACATACGTTTGTTCTGAGGAAGACTAGAGACTGTTTTTTTTTATTTGTTATGTTTAGAGATCAGAGAGGCAAAACTATGATATCTTGGGGATGACTTCCGAGCACTGAAGACAGCGGTCAAGGCATTAGCTTAGTTCACGTAACACTCCTGCCTACATCTGGTGGAACTGGGCGAACCCTGCAAAATCTAAGTGAGTACGGCAGGCAGCCGGATTATAACTTTCGCGGCTCTCCAGCCAGCAGTAGCGTCCGAAATTGCGAAGTCATTTCCGAAATTCGGAATTACTTCGATACCAGAATTATTACTTTCAAAAGTTCGATGTTCCGACTTTCGAAATTCTATTATTCAGCTTACGGAATCCTGATTTCCATTCAGGAATTCCCAACACCCATACTCCCCAGTGCTGCAGTCTTTAGTCCCGGACAGTAACAACCGGACAACAGAGGCTGGGTATTATAGTATTTATGAACACAATTCGTCAGTTTCGATGTATATGCTAGAGTGGCATTCTAGCCTAGCATTTTGAATCAGTGTACGCAACTTTTCCGACTTCACATATGATAAATAAAACGGGAAATTTAATCGTAAATTATACTCTTGATGTTAACAGAATAACAAATAGTGAAAATAAAGATGCGATTAAGAAATTAAAGCCAAAGAAAACTTGTGGTCCGGGTGGAATCCCACCCTATGTTTTGAAAGCATGTTCAGAAATCCTTGTTTCCATTATGTACGATATACAATTTGATGCTAAACACTGCAACGTTTCCAAGTCTTTGGAAGGTAACACGTGTATCTCTGATTTTTAAAGGTGGTGATAAAACAAAAATAGAAAAGAACATACCTATCGCTATTCTGTGTGCACCTACAAAAGTTTTTGAACAAATTATTTATAATAGAGTTTTCAACCATGTTAAGAGTTACATAACTGAATATCAAAATGGATTTTTCCTACACAGATCAACTACAACAAATCTCATTAATTTTGTACAGGACATTTACAATGGATTTCATGAAAATATCGATGTTCATGCAATATATGTGGATTTTGCTAAGGCATTTGATAAGATTAATCATTGTTTATTATTAGATAAATTATCAAAATTTGGATTATCTTCTCAACTATTGTGACTTTTCTCATCTTATCTTAATAATAGAAAACAGTATGTTACATACAATCAGTCAATATCTTTCAAGTATAGTGTTCATTCAGGAGTACCCCAGGGCTCCAATCTAAGACCTCCGTTTCTCATAATGTACATAAATGATCTCCCAAATAAAATTAAATATTATAAGTGTCTAATGTACGCAGATGATGTAAAATTATATAAATAAATTAGAAACTCACAAGATGCTATACAACTGCAAATAGATGTAAATGAACTACATGAATGGGGCTTAAGTAATGACCTGAATATCAATATAAAAAAATGCTTTGCCATGATTTTCTCTAGGGCTAAATTCACTCAACGCTATACGTATTCTATAAATAATGAAAAACTTGAACAGGTGTGCTCTATTAAGGATCTCGGTGTTAGTATTAACTCTAATAAAGCATACTTCGCAGATAGTTAACGATGCATACAAAAAACTAAGATTTATAATCAGAAATTCTAAATGTTTTAATAATATATATTGTATTAGTGTATTATACAATAGTATGGAAAACTGGAATACGCATCAGTCATTTGGTGACCCAGATATCAATCACAGCAAAAGAGAATAGAACAAATTCAGAAAAGGTTTTTGCCATTTCTTTATTATAAAAAAATATCATGTATCGGCTTATAGATCACAAATACCAGATAATCAATTGTTATGTGAATTTAATTACGTTACTCTGAAAAGCAGACGGGAAATATCTGCTCAAATATTCCTATACAAATCTGTAAATGGTATTCTTAATAACGCAACTTTTCCAAGAACAGAAAAACACAAATCTTCACCACTCCTCAGAGTCTGCCAAATGTCGAGATCTAGATTTCAGTTTAACATTTTTAATGTACACAAAATTATTGAAAAAGCTATTGGCTCATGACATATAGTATAACAAAGTTAATTTTAAGCAAATCATAGTTTTATATACTAGCACAATATTTGTAGATACTTTTAAATCATAGTCAGTTTTGTTTGCTGTTGCCATTCTATTTCTTCTGCTCTCTTTTTCTTTGTCTCACCTTAATCTAAGTTTTGTTACAGAAAGTGTAAGGTGGCAACCGGGGCCAAAATGGTGGACCTTCTGGAGGTCCGAAGATCTGCCATCTTTGGAATTCCCGGTTGCCTTACCTTAAATACAAATAATTATGCTAGCACAGTATTTATAAATACTTCTGAATCAATTTTTGTTTGTTTTTATCATTTCATTTCTTCTTCTCTTTTTCTTTAGTCTTACCTTAATCTAAGTTTTGGATACAGAAAGAGTAACTGAGTAAGGTGGCAGCCGGGGCCAGAATGGAAGATCTTGTGGAGTTCCGAAGATCTGTCATCTTTGTAATAACCGGATGCCTTTCTTTAAATACAACCAAACAAAACTTTGTATTCTCCTTTGTGTTCAATATTTTACACTTATTTGTAATTGCTTATGAATCATGCTTAATTTTTTCTTGATGTAGTTGTTACTTTACAGTTGTCTCTTTTTATTTTATTTTCTTTGTACCATTATAAAAAATATTATCGAAAGAATGAGGTGGCATCGAAGACCTAAATGGCGGATCTTCTGGAATTCTGAAGATTCCAAAAGAATGAGGTGGAATTTCTGCATTCATTGAATAAAGTTGAGAAATCTAAAAACCTCAAAGGAGACAAATATCAAGAGAGCTATTTGAACTTTTCGTTGCTGATCCGGTCAGCAACCTTATACCCAGCGAATGACAAGGATATATGTCGACGAGATCAGTCCACCTGTGTGAGAAGCTTGTTTCCAAAAGATTCCAAATCCGAAAAATAAATTTTACAGTAAAAATAAATAATTGTAAACCATCTTTCAAAATGTCAGGTAAACATTGCATTCTAAATCTATTGCATTCTAACCTATGAAATACTCTATGTTACAATATATTTCCGTTGAATAATAATGTGTGTGGTCGGGTATAGACCACGTGCTCTGAAACCTCATCTTCGTACCACCTGTCAATATTTTACATACCAGATGGACTTTATTGTGCTGACAAGTTTTCACTTTCTGATAACTTTTGACATCTCGGTAATTGGCTATGATAAACTTTGGTAAACTTCATTTTTATATGGGCCAGTTGAGTAACTGTTGACTTCGGTCCGTCACAATTTTCCGTCATGTTCTACTTAAAAGACACCCATGCCCCTGCCGGAACTCGAACACGGGACCTTCGAGTCGTGGGGCTAACGCCTTAGACCGCACAGCTACCCGGTCGGCGATTGGCTATTAAGTTTTGTTTCAGAAGTAATTATAATTCACGTAATGAGTAATCAAAATCTGATTTTCATTATAAGCAAATGATTTGTGGAAATAACATAATCTACTAAAATACCTACGCAACCAGCATATTCAAAAAGTGGACCCAACGGAGAAAACTGGATCGGCCCTCATCTGGGCCGACGCCGGTCAGGGTCGGGCCGACAACCCCAAAGGCAGCAAAAACCTTCCAGAAAAACGCTCATTTTGGCCGGCCTCGGTCCGACCATTTCCCGACAGTCACAGTCGGGCACCAGGCGTTTGCCGCCGTCGGCACAGCTAAGAAGGCTGTGGCTATAAGAAACTTGTTTAGTTGGTCAAAACAAAAGCATGAATACTGTCTATTCGTTTACACACAGTTAGTTTCATTTTATCCACTGCTGTCATCATGATTTACAGTGTTAATTTTCCAACATTAAATAATCCCAGTGGCTCCTGTGGGGTTCGAACACACGCATGTTCTGCACTTCTCGTTGGTAGCTCGTCGTCTTATCCACTTTTTTAAAAATTGTTTTTATTTTCAGATGAATATCAAAACGTACAAAAAAAATGAAAGTGTGATATACTAATGAACTACAAAAACTGAACATAACAAAAAGAAAACAAAACTTTAACTCATTTTACGATACTCTACATACACAAAAATTAAATGTTCAATATAACGCTTTGTAATAGGAAGCAAAGCCAGGCACTTTCTGTTTTAGACTCAATTGCTGATATTTGTATAATAAGTATTCTACATACCAACTTGCATCAGTCATATCAGTTTCAAATTTTAAAACATATAAAGTCTGAGCGATGAACCACATCGTAAATTTTTGTTTCGTTTTTGGAAACATTCTGAATGATGGATCTTTAAATATTTTTTCACAGGTCAAGTCTTTCACACTGATTCGCAATATACGACCCAATATAGTAAGAATTTTTTCCAAATATCGTCCTTATCAGTACATTCTATTAGTTTGTGTATACGTTTCTTTTTTCTTGCATTTACTACATGCCTCATATTCTCGAATACCTTTTTTGTACAAACTGCACCCATAAGATTCCAAATTATATATTTGTATAAACATATGATGATGTAAAACTGAATCAAATTTTAAAACAGCCAAATTCTGACATAATAAAGACCATGTTTCACTATTTGGAATATATTGTTTTTCTAACTTATTTATCTCTGTATTCAAATACTGGAGATAGAAATCTTTAACTGAATATAATTCCATTGGAATTTTACCTATAACCGCATAAGCAAAATCAAGTATGGTTGTAGTAAAATATTTCATAGGCCCCTTAATGGAGCTTATGTCAACCGGGGCAACATCATCAATATCCCTTAAGGCTATTAATGTGACATTAGACGACAAATTGTCTGTATACAAGCACAATACTTGTAATAATCTGTGAGATAACAGTGCTTTAGCTTGTAACTGGATGTTTTTCAGATTAATACCTCCATCCTCTATTTTTTATACAATAGATAACGAGGTGTTCTTAGAATTTGTCGATACCATAAAAAGTATCCGACATATTTATGTATTTGGGCCCAAAATTTGTTGGATACAGGAAACAATTGTAACTGATAATACATCTTACTGAAGATAAAAATGTTCAAAAATCTAGACCTATCTAGTAACGATGTAAGACAACTCTTATATGTTAGCGTATCAATGGTAAACGTTTTTAATATCCTATTTTCTGCATTTGTGACAGTTTGAGAAAAGTCACTATACTATTCCACACCAAGTATAGTAATAGATCGTTTGACATTAAGCTGTTGTAACTTGGTATCCTGTATCTTAGCTTGTAAATTAAGTGCCTGTGTTTTCTGAGGATTAAGCACAATACCAGAAATATTTTCTAAAGCTTGTACAACATGAAAAATGTCGTCTATTTCTTGATCATTTCTAGCTAGAAAAGTCGCATCATCAGCGTAAAAGATACATTTTAAAGGATTGTGTATAAATGTAACACCACTTAGAACTTTATATACTGCCGTGACAAATGGCACCATTGACAAACTAAAGAATACCGGGGCCAGACAACAGCCTTGCGTGACCCCAACATTGATTTTTATTTTAGGGACGATAACAGAATTTATAGATAATTTAAAGAAACGATTGGCATAAACCCATTGCATCATGTTTATAAACCTTATCGGAAAATTCATAAGTTCTAGTACTTTAAATAAATAGCTATGACTCACGAAAATCAGTCTTGAGTAAAAGTAAAGGTATTGTGGCCCCTTCATGTGCATGCAATAGCACGTCACGGATGTTCATGAGATGAACATAGAGAGGTATGGTCCCTATATGACCATTTTGACACGGGTGTAATAATTTAGTAATTATGTGATGTAGTCTATTAACAACGCATCTAAGGAAAGTTTTAGTATCACAATTTTGTAGATGAATAAGACGACAATTGTCTACTGATGCTATGCCATTATTATTTTTTTTTAACAGGACACCGATAGATGTAAAAAAATCTGTATCGCCCTTTGGGGTTTGCCAGAAAGTATTAAAAACAGACACTAAATGGACGACAATTTTCTCACTAATTTGTTTCATCCATTGACTATTAAGACCATCCTCTCCCCCATTGACGTGATATGTAATTGTTGTATCGCAACCTTAATTTCATGTTCCGTAAAAGGTGCTTGCAAAAAGCCTCCATCTTCCTCTGATAGCGTGGGTAGTGACTGTAAATTGAAAACAGATAACACATCCACATCCCCTTTTGTCCCATTTTGAAATAAGGATAAATCTTGGTCACGAATACATTGAAAAATGTCTTGTTCTTTAAAGATTTGGCTATTTTCATTACGGAATCTCTTTATGAAGTTCTTTTCTTTGCGTTTGCGGTCCATAATAATATTAGTAAGATTAATAGTCTCAGATATACCACATTTACTTAATTGATTTCTTTTAGTAAGACCCCGAACACAATCATTTAGCAATAACTTAATCTGTTCTTGACTTTTCCTAACATTGGGTAAAAAACCGACGTCTTGCATGGCCTTCTCATTATATGCTTGTAATAACTCCTGATAAAAATTTAACAGTTTTCTTTTGTCTTCATAATGTTTAAATGTAAAGGATTTATAGGCATTCCTGAAACGTCTTTTTGTTTTCTCCCAAACACGTAAAAGGATCTGAAGTGTGCGATAATATTTATCAGTCTCTAACCACACTTGATGTGTAAATATTTGAAAGTTTTCATCACACCAAAAATCAGCGTTTAAACGCCATGTATATGGTTTACGCATAAATAAATGTATCCCCCATTTAAAATCAACTACTAAGGAGCAATGGTCAGAACACGCTAATTTATAGGCTTTTATAGTGCATAACCGCGGTTTCATATCTGGGCTCACTATGATATAATCTGGCTTACTCTTACATAAGTTTGTAATATACGTATATAGTATTTTGTTTGGGTTCAATATTTGCCAAACTTCACATAACTGAAAAGTTTTCATAATTTGTTCAAACTCTTTACTAAAGTTATTCGGTGATGTAGAGGCCGGCCTTTCAAAGATGGAGTTGAAATCACCTACAAGCACTATATTGTCTGTTTTACGGATTGTAGATTGTAAATCCAGAAACAAACGAACTCTCTCCTGTCGACCCTCGGATCCGCTATTCATATATATATTAATTATAATTAAATCGTCAATTTTTATACTAAATATGCGTCCATCTGGAGTTTTAAAAACTTCTTCAAAATCAACGTCATTACGGATCGCAAAGCTGAAACCTACTTTGTACTCTACATTATAATTTTTTATATAGGTAAAGTTCGGAATCTGCAGCTTATTGTGGCTAATCTCCTGCAACGCAATTACTTGTATGGCCAATTCTTGCACATACTTAATAATAATACGATTAGTTTTTTCACTATACGCTTTACATACGTTAAACGTCGCGACCTTGAAATTATATAAGTTTTGTTTATTAGCTATATCGAATGATATAGTGTCGCCTGAAAGTTTGAAGCTGTCTAATAGTAAGCATACTATTACTACGCAACGAAATACTGCCATCGTGATTTTGTGTCCACAACCAGCACCGTTTGTATACATTTTTGAATGATATGTGTTTATATACCAAATGGTCTATCACACACTTGAACAAAAAGCAAAGAAAATTGAATGCAATGGTGTTCTGAGGGTATGCACTGTCACGGGGCAATGTACTTAAGAAACAGGTCCGGGCCACTACCTTCCTCTTCATTTATAGATAGGTTTTAGTTCTTTGACTTTCGAGCTGTTTTCTTTCTAATCAACTGAGATGTGGCACTTACTTTGGGCCGTTTGAAACGTGTGATGCGAAAAGGGCTGAAGTCTGCCCCTCCCCTTTCCTCCTCCCCTGAAGATATATCTTCCTTGTATAACTCACCGATACTCTCGTCCTCTTGATTTAGAACATTTGTGGGATTCTTGATATCTTCTTTATCAATTGTTTGATCACTCACACTTTCCACTTCAAAAAATAATTCTTCTTTAGAAACACTTACGCGACCATTAGGTGCCTCATGCATAGACGATAACTTGCCATTCGCATCACAAACACTGACAACTAAACTATCTGATGTTCCGTTTTGATCGTTACTGCCCTTCACAACACATGCTGCATTTCTTGCAGGCGATACAATGCCATGTACATCCTTGTCAATGCTGCCCCCCGGTGCGCATGGAACAGGAGCAATCAAACTTGGTTGAAGGTCACTGCTTTCGTTTTGTTGTAAGCTTTGCTGTATTGTAGGGAAATTTGTGGAGTTTATGACGAGATTTGGATCTTGCTCTTTTTCAGGACGGGTAGATGTGATAGACTGAGGAGGATTTTGTTGAATAGAATTATCAGTCGAAAAAACCTGGACATTAAAGTTCAACATGCGAACAAATCTCGGTGGAACACGATGTAATTTCTCAAAGAAAACCTGTCTTTTACCACTGTACATGTCATAGCGTAGTTGTTTGTAAAAACGAGGTTTCACGGAGGAGACCACGCCATACACTGTAAAAAATTCAGCAATATACTGATCCGTTATTTCAAGAGGTACGGTCGTTAATATGAAACTAGGTTCCGGTGGACGTTCTAGTTCAATATATAGTTTATATCTTGTGCCATTCTCAATATAAATTACTTCACCTTGTCGCTCTTGTAACACCCTTTGAGCTACTTCACTATTTACACATTTAATAAATGATTTCTTCAAGTAATGGCATATTTCTATAGCAACAATTTCACTAGGTGCTAAACATAGGCAATCATGTACCATATCATGTATCGAAATAATATGGGGACGTTGAGGAAAGTTACTAAAGTCAACTCTCAAAGTATTTTCTGTCACTACTTGTTCTCCATTATTCGCCATTTATATCGAATTGAATAATACTATATTATATCTCACAAAAAATCAAAAGTACCGACACACAAACACTGTATCGGAGACAACGCTCAGTCTTCCAACACACACACCACTACAGCTCGTTTAAACTACGAGCAAGCGGAGAGAAAACCTTTCCGCTTGCTAACCAGTGACGAACTGATCCACTCACCCATGGATCCACGTTGTGAGAATGCTGCTCCTTTATGGTATCTGTATTCACAGGTAGTCAAGAATGGAGTTTCTACGCGTTGTTCACCATCGTATACAAATAAAAATAAAGAATACTTTCCTTTTTTCTTTCTTATACTCAGTTTTTTTCTTCAACACCTTGATCATCGCTGCACTATTAATTCAGAGCTGGAGGGGAAGTGGTGGTGACCTCCGTGCTGGAGGGTGATGTGGAGTGGAGGTGGAGGGCTATCTCCATCTGGTGGGTTATGTGGAGTTGTGGTGGAGGGCCACATCAGAGCTGGAGGGGAGGTGGAGTAGAGATGGTGGTGACCTCCGTGCTGGAGGGTGATGTGAAGTGGAGGGCAAACTCCATGCTCGAGGGTGATGTGGAGTGGAGGTGGAGGGCAACATCAGAGCTGGAGGGGAGGTGGAGGGGCAGATCATAGCTGAAGGGGGAGGACTATCTCCATGCTGGTAGGTTAAGTGGAGTGGAGGTGGAGGGCCACATCAGAGCTGGAGGGGAGGTGGAGTGGAGGTGGTGGTGACCTCCGTGCTGGAGGGTGATGTGAAGTGGAGGCAAACTCCATGCTGGAGGGTGATGTGGAGTGGAGGGGCACACCATAGCTGGAGTGGAGGTGGTGGTGACCTCCGTGCTGGAGGGTGATGTGGAATGGAGGGCGAATTCCATGCTGAAGGAGGACTTGTTTCACTACTACATAATGAAATAAAATGGTTCAGTGGCCTTCGTAAGGTGAAGGGTGTGTGTGTTTTCATATATTTTAAGATACTGGACAAATGGCAAGCAATGATGAAATTTTGGAAGGCAGACCCAATAATACATGTAAATGTGTATCAAATGAATTATCCGAGATTTTGACATTGTTTATTTCAGCTGAAAAATTAGAATCCCCGTAATTGCATAGGTGTATGACGCCAAAGATGTAAAAAGGCATTAAATAATCTCATTTTTAAAAATATTTCAGTATAGCAAACTAAAACGACATTCCAGTAATTTGCCAAGTAAGATGCTTGATTACATATATCCAGTGTTTCTTTCAGAGAGGTTATCGGGGGGGGGGGGTCTACCCCAGAGTGTCAATCACACCTCCAATCAAAATCAACAAATATTGTAGCAAGACTAGCAACAAGGGCTTACTCATTATTCTGCTAGAATTAGAACCTGCGTAATGAAGCCAACAAGAAACCTACGAAATTTACAATTGCAAAATTTTAGCGTGTCACCCATCAGACCGTCACTCACAATAAATAAAAATTTCCTTGCGAAACGTATTCAAGCTTTCGTCCCGGAAACTGGAACATTATTAAGAGGTGACTAGTGTTTGGGCAGAAAATAATAACCTCTTACTTATACTTTGTGGACCGCTAAAGTATTTTTTTATTATTTTCTTAGTTACTTCAGTGTTGAAACCCGCCAAACTATTCATCGTTGCAGGTTAACTAGAGTGAGATTTCCCTCTCCCGTTGGTATGTCTTATTCAGTTACTCTATAAGTTTTTCAATTGGCACGCCTCATGCATTATTTCCTAGTCATCCATAAATAAAATTATATTTTACTTTTTGGTATGAATTGTTTTTCTTAGTTTGTAGACCTAGTATATCACTACTCATTAGGAACTGTACAAAACGTGAGAAATTGTGCTACCGGCGAACTCATGTCTCAAGATATTTTATTATTTTCTTTCTGTCGAACCTACGACATCCAGAATGCTACGCCGAGCCAAAGTTGCCTAAATGCCAGAAAATATGAATTCATATAAACTATCGATCAGAATCAAACAACGGATTCATTGACTGCAAGGCAGCAAGCGTTACCACTCACTCACAGAAACACTATGGTAGTCCAATTTTTAGTTGCTAAGCGATTTTTTTTCTTCTGGCAAATAATTAATAATGTTGGTACTTTTAAAAAATTTTGAGACTTATTAAATATTAACAAATTAGTTTTGTGGTTTCAAACTTATATATAAAAGGAAAAATATGAGACATAAAATATTCATACTTTGCACATAGACATGTCAGACCAAGCCCGCTTTTGTGCAAAGTATGCATATTTTATGCCTCATATTTTTCCTGTTAGATATAAAAATGTAATCGTCATTTTTTTTTATTTGAAAATGTGCCTTAGATATTTGTTGGCGCGTACGCTTGTCAACTCAGAGTTACACGTGAAAATGTAGTTCGAACTTGCTCTCAGGTCTATATGCACATGGTCACAGGTTCAAGTCCAGCCTAGAAACATAGTCTTGTTTATGTATCAATGTCATATTTGATGTCAACTTACTATGTTTTACTAGTTAAACACATACCTTTCTTTCCTGATGATTCGGGGGGGGGGGAATCACTCATCACGTCTTTTTGAAGTTTTTTTTTGGAGAATGGTTATTGTAGAGGCTATGATGTAATGCGTTTGAATACTATTCTTTAGTTACAAATAGGTAATATTCCATTGTTACTTTCATATACACAAACTATTTAATTTTTGTTTACAGACTTTTCTATAGTTCAGTATGATACGTTGGGTCCTCAAATATTTCAACGTAAATTTAACTCATTTCCTGACATGATACAATGATGAGATTTTGGACGATCATCCTGACTAATGTTCTTTCTTACAGTACACAAGGCCAATGTTGGAATAGCTTGAGATAGCGGAATGGTGAAAATCGTCTATAAGATGACGGAACGGTTTGTTCATGTAGCATAGTAGAATCTAAGCGTATATCAGGGGATTTTAATAATTCATGAGGAGACCCTCCATGG
>JAGDQP010020382.1:22458-33367 GCA_022664845.1 Lepisma saccharinum | reverse complement strand
CGTTCCTGCAATGCTATTCTTATGGAAAACGAGGGGTGGCAGTGTTGCTGCTGCCACCATCGGAAAAGTTTGGCAGTGATCAACCCCATTGAAGCGTACAGGGGAAAAGGAGGGTGTTCATGAAAGGTGATATCTCGTAGTACGCATTTTAAAGTCTTAACACTCCCATTTAAATCGATGTATGTTATATTCTTAAAACCGCTATCACTTGTGGATTAATTGTGCATTTGGATTGGAACTTTCGTAGTGGTTAGCTGTCATTGTTTAGTACTGGTAAGGAGTACAAATTCATTTTTTTTAAAATGGAACATCCTCCTCCTCTCCGTGTACTCTTCAATTGAATGTGGACCTTGTAACCAGAGCTGAAACCGGGTCACTTTTGGTGATCCGGCTTGACCCGGACTTAGGTGACCTGGTCTGAAACTTGACCCGATCTGGGAAATACAATGAACTGGGAATTTCGGCGTCTTGTTTTTCGTGTTTGGGGGGGAAGGGGGCATCTCCAGTCTTGGTCACCCCTGAACGAAACACTGTTCGAACGCAAGGAAATATTTAAAATCCTGCTTTGTCCTCCGGGCTACCAGGTTTAAATCGGTTCAGACCCGGTCCAAAACTTGATCCGTTTCAGCTCTGTTTTATGTTCATTATTATAATTAATTTCATTGTGTGTGTGTTTATATGTAGATATAGTGCAGTTTTTGCTAAGTTGTTGTGATAGGATGAATTTTGCTAATTTTTTTTACTAACCCTTATCTCCAATCTATTATTTCTAAATTATAAATATTCGAAGCGTAATATTAAGGCATATGGTACGGTCATGTTATACTTAAGTTACTATTGTTTTCTTTGTCTAGATTGAGAAATTCCAGTTCGACCCTTCTGTCGCATAGAAGTTCATCGTTTCTCCCCGATGAAGCCAGCGACGACGAAAACGACTACTGATATAGTGCCTTCAATGGAGACAGCCGATTGTGGTCTGTGGTCTTTATATGATAATCCTTGTCTACTAAACGATCTCTTAAAAATGTGTAATGTAATGACGGCCAAAAAACTATCCTCAGTTAGACATCATTGTTTGAAAGAAACAATAATAGGTGATGAGGTAAATATAAAGGAAAGACACCCCTGTGCGATTCGCACGTTCCGTGAATGGAGCATGGGGTGTGTGGAGGTAGCACTCTACATCAGGGACATACCCAGAGGGGGTGTCTGGATCCCTTCCCGAAATTTGCTGTGTCTGTCTGCATTCAATTTACTGCCGATTAAAAAAATTGCCAACTACGGCGGGATGTTCCTCCTTTCAAAACAAAAGCTGTTTTCTTATATAATTACCCAGGAATACAGATACGCTCAGTGCAAAAGGGAAACGAATTTTTGACAGTTTTCGTGCATACTAAACTTTTTGGTTTGAAGCTAATTTTTAGCTTCTGGAACAATTGAACGTATCATTTGAAGAAGTCAAAGTTTTCAATTTTCGTTGTAACGCAGTTTGATAGCTAATGTCTACATAGTCCAAATGTGCATGCACATTCCAGTGCTGTAGAAATATGAATCCTTACGACAGTTATAAAAGCACCAGTCCTTAAAACAAATGATGGTGCCAGTAGGATGTTTTTCTTGATGTTCTCGATATCTGTTAGAATGGAACGTTTCCATTCTTCGAATCATACGTTCAATTAAATTCTGTTATTTGCAAGCTTTTGTTTATTGCTGGGGTGCTCCTTTCAGAATTAGAGTAAGAACTTATACTAAAAAGCATTTTAATATAAATGTCACAAGTTTTTCATTCCCTAATAGCATTGGACACTTACAGTAGGCTTGCAACCAGTTCGACACGTCAAGTATGAAAGTTTACAAACAACTTGACATGACACTTTCTAAAGTATACACAATGAAAGAATAGATCCGGATGAAGACGCGAGAGGAAAGGAACTAGGCTTGGCTTGCGGAGAGAGCGGAAGGGCAGCTACGATGTTGTCAAATTTTCTCCCCACATTTCCTGTAACGTTCCACAGCGCAAGCGGAGAGAAAAAAAGCTTTCTTTGACGCTATTCAGGAATCGAGGACCGAAGACAGCTTTCTCGTGTGACTTAACTACAGCGCAGGCCAGATAGGAAATAACATGTGGCAACAGTGTGTATGACGTTTGGCTAAGTATCCAATCCAGCGGCTCTCCCTTCTTGTTTGAAGGCGGGCAAAACGAAAGATAGAAGTCTATACTCTCCTTATTACCAGTATAAGCCTCTTTAAACTTGAAACAAACTTACTTTCCTACTGGCACTTCACAAACTTGTAGCATGTCCTGGTACACTTGCTGCAAGGATAAAAGGGTGTAATGTCACGGTTGGTACGTTTGCAGTAACTTTGTATCAAGTTAACAAGTATCATATGTGCACTTCAAAGCTTGCAGCACGTTTACTTTAAGAAAAGCAACTTCCACATAACATTCTAGAATCAGATCACGTAAATACTTGATGCAAACGTCTATGCTATTAGGGTTGATACAAGAAGAAAGTGCTCCATTAGTTTAAACGTTGAGTGTTTGTGTATATGTTACGGTACCTGAAAACAAGCAGCGCATAATTCTTCTAAATAACAAATTTAGTCTAACAGCTGGGTTTTGAAATATTTTCCCCGTGATGTTCTGCAAGATAACTACTGATGTGTAGTCTTTGAATGTTGAAGCTAGAGTATGGATCAGAAAACGAATAACACACATTTTCAGTATTCTATTGGTTCCTGTGTAAATGAGTTTTATTATTCAAATACGCTCCGGGCGGCTTTTTGCTGAAACAACATGCACACGTAAAATTATATTTCTCAAAGAATATCAGTTGAGAAGCATTTGTGTCAGTTATGTTTCGACTCGTATTTGGTGAAGTGTCTTTCAGTTTTTAGACATCCCCTGAAAAAGATTTCTGGGTACGTGCCTGCTCTACATTTTCTTGATCTTTACCTCCCAAGGTGTCCAGGAGTACCAAGAACACTCTGGTACTCACAAATTTGGTAGGAGTCTGAGTGCACCTGAGAGCGGCAGAGAAAAGTCCCGTGCATGTGACTCAGGCGGTAGCACGTCTGACTACGAATCGGACGGCCCGGTTTCAATACGTGGTGAAATTGAATTCATTACTCTTGTATTGTTTATGTAACTGTAGAGTTGATTTGTTTGCAGGCATGAACATCTTGCAAAGGGAAATGCGCTGAAGAATTCGTACAATGATACTGTCAACCATCATGACTGAGGTTTATCAGGGTTTTTCTCAGCCACACGAGGCAAAGGTCATACCTAGATACAAGCCCTGGACGCTATCTTCCTCTTCCGTGATGAAACCTTGTGTTTCATTCTCTCTTGTATCATGTGTTCCTAACAAGTTGGCAACAGATTTTGTATATAAGAACAATCGCAGCAGCACACACAGGAATTTTGCCAGAATTTTTAGTTTTGTTGTAATTGGGGGCAGGGAGAAGAGTTTTGCCAGGTTTCTGCCGATTTTGAACCGTAAAAATTTTCAAGTTTGGTGTGTACCCTCTCATGTAACAGTAAGTTGTGTGAGAGAGAAAATTTTCGGAGTGTCTATGATACGAAAACGATGCTTCGAGATAGTCTTCGAAAATATTCTTTTAGAACCTCAAGGAGTCAAACATGGGAAATTGCCCTTACTTCTTCGGCAACTAAACTTCTACATAAAACGTGCACAGAGCAAGTCGTATGCACCATTGGTTTCCCTTTTTGAAAGTGTATTTAGAAAAGAATAGGGCAATTCTGAAGTTAAATAAATAACAATAATTATTCTCGAATATATTTTATTCCTTGATACAAGCATTTCGCAAAAGAATGCCACACAGCCAACACAAATACAGATTAGATAATGTCGTCGTTCAAGAGACGAACTGGGTTAATTACATTTTCACAACTTTTGCATTTCATTTCGTATCTTCCAAAGTAAATTTTCTATGTTAATGAAACGTAAACTTAGGGTAGTTATAGTGGTCACATCTGGTGCTTAAGATCGTCGGTTCGATCCCTGTTCGTCCCATGTGGGCTTTGTGGTGCACAAACACCGTGTGCGTGTGTTTTCTAAGGTTCTTTCCTTTCCTCCCACTTTTTTCATTCCACCAATCATCCATCCGGCCTGAGCCAAAGTTGCCTAAAGGCCTTAAAATTAAATTCAAACGATGAGAACATGTAAAGTGTGGGGTTGTGTTATGGATGGGATTAAATAGTTCCATTGTTATAGGCTTCGATATTCACAGCAACAATCAAGCAGTTTCAACAATGAACAAGAAAGAAAATAAATAATCGACATGGATTGAACTCTTCAAATGGTTATAAACTTTATTCTTTAAAAGTTTGAAATCTTTAGGCTTGAATTTGTGGTGGTAGCATTACAATTTCAAGCAACGATAAAAATACATTAGAGATATACGGAGGTAGTGCTGCCATCTATCGTTGCGTTGCACTAACCGTAAATAATGGCTGCATTTGACGCAGTGAGCGCTCATTGAGCTACTCAGCAAATTGTCCGTCGAAGTCGAACGCCACTGAGCCGCCGCCATTTTTTTCGAGCCAAAAGTTATGACGCTCTATTTGAGCCAGAAGTGCTCCAAAATATGGACGCCAAGAAGTAGCAGAAAACGTGTCTGTTAAATATTTAGAGAAATCTTCCGTGGTGCATAAAGAAGTGAATAGATAGTGCCGATGAGTGTCGAAATGACTTAATAATTATTCAGTGGACCTTTTAAAGGTAAAACCAGGGTTCCCACTTGTCCTGGAAAACCTGGAAATGTCCTTGAATTGATTTTGTCCTGGAAACATCCTGGAAATGTCCTTGAAATTTACAGAAATATTGAATGTCAGATTTTTCATAATTATAATGAAGATTTTAATTGATTGCTTCCTGTTTTTGTGCTGAATAATAATTTGTCATGATCCTGCATGTGTGGGTGGTTGGTGGGCTTTCTTTCTCCCAACAGGGTAGTTGGCTGGGAGAACTTCTCTCCTTTCATCCACTAGTCTGTCAACCCATTCTTGGATGCTATCTTCACTAGCACTATCCTCCAGAAACTGTGCTTTGTACCAGTATCAATCCTCCATAATCAGTCTTATTTTCGCAACAGTACTTACTCTTCAGTAACATTTCATATGAATGCTATTTGTGACAAGGTCATATCATCGCATAATCATCCAGAAATCTGTTCTTGTGACATTGTCTTCTGCTGCTAAACTATCACAATTCACCCCATCAAAGAGCAACATGATGAGTGCATCAAATGTGGACTTGGGATTTGCAACTTCACAAAGTCTCCGTAGTGCATGCAAAGAGAGGAACGTTACTGAAAGGGAAAAACTCCAGTTCAGAGTTGAATGCCAGACATTCCTGTGCAAATTGCTGTTGTATGTCATACAGAAGAGTCCACTGAAATACAGGCTTGTGAGAGACCTTACATGCCTAGATCCAGATAGTGTGTCATCCATAAAGTTTCGTGGTGTCCTTCAGTCACTGTTGGAGAAGAAATGGGCTACACCCAAAGAATATGATCAGCTGTTTGTTTTGTATGGAAAATTTACGGAGCAGTTTAAAGATGCACTTGCTGGGTATAAGTTGGACCCTGAGAGGCTGGAGTGTTTTTACACAGAACTGTTGGATGGTTCGTAAGAATTTAAAAATTTGTTGTTAATCATAAAGAAGCTTCTGGTTTTGTCTCATGGACAGGCTGCTATTGAACGAAACTACAGCATAAATAAAGATCTGCTTGTTGAAAATATGAAGGAGAAATCATTGGTCGGTTTGAGATTGGTGTATGATAACATTTCCCATAAAGACCTTACTTCAATCATCATCACGAAAGGAATGCAGCATCATGCCTTTCATGCAAGGCAGAGCTGGAGAAAATAAGGACTGTTGAAAGAGAAAGTCAAGTGCAGAGCAGGAGGAAAGAGATAAGTGAAAATGTACACAGCTGCAGAGAAAGAAAAGGAAATTGATGGAAACAAGTGAAGCTTTGGAGACTGAAGCAAACCAGCTTGCACATGAAGCAGAGCAGAAGTCTTGCTTTACTTTATTGACAAAGTCAGATGCTATTCGTTGAGCAGCTTCGCTAAAGAAGAAAGAGATTGTGTCTATAGATGAGGAAATCACACAACTCCATACTCAGTTGAAAAACTTGTAATATAATTCCTTTTTTTCCCCCTAATTATATCTGTCACGCAATGAAGATGTCATGTACGAAAAATAGATTTTTGTTGTTTGTAAATTTGTTCGGTGCACAATTAAAATGTCATGTAGAAAGAATGAAAATACATGTGCTGGATGGATCGGGTGGCTATAAGGGGAGTTGGGAGGCCACCAAAAAAAAAAGCACATTACGCTCCGCTTTGTGTATTTAATTATTGTGTATTAATACTGTACTTGCATTAATATTCACTGCATAAGCTACTGTGCTTTTCATTTCACTGTTTTGAGTTTTGAACCTACAGTTGCAATCCTGTTATACCTTCCTGTGTCGAAGTCCTGGAAAATTGGTGAATTGTCCTGGAATTTTTTGGGGGGAAAAGAGTGGGGAACCCTGTAAAACGTTACCTTTATTGGTAAACATACATCGACAGTGCTAATAAAAGAAGTACAGAGAACGGTATTGTTTATAGTTAATTATATGGTAGTTGATATTTTTCTTTAAGAATATTCCCACCGAGCCGCCGTAGCTCAGTGGTAGAGCGTTGGCGTAGCATTCGGGAGGTCCTGGGTTCGATCCAAGCGGCCGACCATCCTGTCTGAGTTTTTTGCAGGGTTTTTCCTCAGTCACACCAGGCAAATGCCGGGATGGCACCTTCAATATAGACCCTGGCCGTCACCTTCCTAAATCATTTCCCCTCCCCTATCCCAGCCTGAGATGCCTAAAGGCCATCAAATCCAGTTCCAAATCTGTCTTTCTCTTTGCTTGTCTGCATGTGATTTTTACTTTTGTGTGAGGAAGTTATTCAGAGATAGGAAAAGGATTCTGGTGTATAAAAGTTAATGTATGGTCTGTAAGCATTACTTATGTACAATAAGGATCTGCGTCTCCTACAACCTTATAGCAGCGAAACAGATTGAGGAACCCATTTACTTTTTTTTTCTTTTTGTCGCTGTGACACAGTATTTTCATATCATGCCTGTTTGAAGGAGTGAATGAATTGTTATTAATGTCCTAAACGAGCTGGTGAGCTAAGGACGAGACCTACAGTTTGTGGTAAAGTTAGCTCCAAACCACTTCGTTCAGTGGACCCCAGCGGGAATTGAACCCGTGACCACGCACACGGAAAAGCGAGCGCGCTAACCTCCGGCCTACTCAAGGTCGAACTGCTTGAAGAATTGTAAAGCTAATATAGGAGCCAAACCTGAAAATAAAAGGAATTCTTGTGTTAAAAATATCTAAGTTTAAAGAAGAAATACAAATTTATGCATAATATTGAGATAGGCATTCGTTACTGTTTTCTTTTTAATCGCCTGAATATTGTTCACGAAGTCCTTACAAGGAGATCGTCAATGAGATCATATTGAAACCTACCCTGAAATTTTGCTAGATGAATCTACGTCCTATAAAGAGGTAATCTACAAAAATAAAAATAAAAATAGCTGCCTATATTAACTGGGCTGGAATATTGGTCGAAGTTTATAAAAAGTGTATTTTTATGATGTAATCAACAGGAATCACTTCTGCTTCACTTTCGTCGTGGAATGAAACACTGCAGAGTTGTAGCGTCACCTCCAACATCACAACACTCCTCGCCAGGGACGTATCCAGGGGGTCTGGAGCTCTCAAAATTAAGTTGTTTTTTTTTTGTTCTGTTTATTTTTAAATCCATGTAATTTTTCCTATTTTACAAAAGAAATGAACTTCAGAGATCCAGACCCTCTAAATACGTCCCTGACGAGGATTGCGTCGGTGTGGAAGGTGACGCTACAACTCGGCAGTGTTTCTTTCCAGCACGAAAGTTAAGCAGAAGTGATTTCTGTTGATTGAATCATAAAAAAATACACTTTTTGTACACTTCGACCAGTATTTTAGTCCATATCTCGCTACCTTGCAGTTAATTTGGGGCAGATTTATATATATAAATAATAATAATAAATCACAGCCATATTCAATCCACTAGTGGATGAGGCCTCTCCCCGAAGGGAGGAGATTGGTGTACTGCTCCCACGCTGATCAGACGGGTTGGGAGAGGAGAGCCGAAGCTCTCACTGTGATCGCCACTGTATTTTATTCACAGAAGCTCCACAATTGTCCTCACGATGCTGGGTCAACACCGAAATTTTTGAGCCCCCACCGGGAATCGAACCCGGGACCGCTCGCACTGAAGTCGAGCGCGCTACCGACTAGGCTACGCAGGAGCTCATATATATATATATATATATATATATATATAAAACCTCTCTATAGGATGTAGATTTTCCTAGCAAAATTCCGTGATAGATTTCGATATGATCTCCTTGTTAACGTATGTTGAATTAAGCTGCTAGTCATTTGGCGCACATGAACGTGAAATATTGGCAATTGTGGGGGGTTTCGTTAGAATTATGTTAGAAAATGACACGTAAAGCAATAACTTTATTATTTCCATATTGTTTTCCGTCAAGAGCATAATCAACATTTGTAACTCATCATCTTTGGTTTAAACTAATTCCATGTGTAAGACATTTTTCTTTTTTGTTGGTATAACATTTGCAATGCATTTCGAATTGTTCCAGTTTTTTGGCCAAGAGTTACATTTTTTTTTTTATTACAAATTGTTCGTAACGTTTGTATGAAGTGTGTGTGACAGTATAAATATAAAATTATGTCGTGGTTATCGCGGTATAGTAGTTATGTGAATACATGGACAAAAGTCAATAACTATGCAGTTTTGTTTTATGTTGGTGGACACTACAAATTTCTAATTTCTTAGACGCTTCGAGTATATTTTATGTAACAAAGTTTGACTTTGTGGTTTTATTCTGCGTGTAATTATGTATAGTGCCATTTTTTTTTATAGTGTTTTGTTTTCTGAACGACCACAATCAGGCTGGTATCAATGCACGCAGTGTGCCTGTTCATGATTTTTGGGGAAGGACAAGTCTTGTTTGATTTGTGTGTGTCTGTGTATGAGGGTGAATGAACATATGTGTGTGTGTTATGTGTGTATATGTGCGCCTGTCACTACCTCAGTTGTTATAGGTGAGAAACAAAACATTTTTTTTTTTAAATAAACTCTCATGTACATACGTTTGTGCGAATTGCGAATAGCAAAATGAACACTGCACGTCATTTGTGTGCGAATTTTTTTTCATCATTCCGTGACTGTGATTATGTATAAGGTAAAAATTGGACTGTGGAGTAATAAATAGGCAATAAAATTTTATCTTTAAACATCCTAGTTTCAATTGCTAATACCTTTTTTTTACATGTTGGTAACAAACCTTGAAATAGTGGTATTTTTTCAGTAGTTTGTGTTTCTTATAGACTGTCTCGAATGAGGAATAAAACTCAGTTCTTACATTCAATATTTGTGCCAGCTTGTGTTTGTACACGTAAGGCAGTTAAAATCTGTATGTCAGTCTCTGTTTATTTGACAGGAATTATCTCAATATTGTACTAATTCCTCATTTGAAATATTCAGGTAAATGCTAATGTTTCTAATTAGTTTAAAAAATAGACAGGTTTTCCACTATTCCCTGTGTGTATATCTATAGAACATTTATATCGATGATGGAAAGTGCAAAGGGCATAAGCTCAAATCATCATTTTTCAGGAAACAGAAAACACGTTTTAGAATTCTATGTTAATGAATCCTTGTTCCAAGAGTTTTCTTGCATTTACTTCGTACAAAAAGGAGATACATACAGAAGGTTGATCCACGTACATGTGTCCAATTTTGAATCGTCCCCCCCTACTCACAGAATACAGCGAACCGAGTGGTTAAAAGCGTAGGAGAAAGCCAGAACCCGTAGTAGTGAGTCACTATCGCAAGTGTGTGTTGTGCGCATCATGGCTCCAAAAGTCAACTGGTTTTGGGAGGGCTACGTATTTGCACTTTTCCACGCCAAACGTTTGGTGTCTAAAATTCAAGAACAGTGCAAAGAACATAGATGCGCATTGGGTTCGACGACTATCAAGAATATAATTGATCGGCGTAAAAACCAAGAGTTACCAGCTATCCAGTCAGCCACGAAGAGGACTTGTAAGCGAGCGTGCACTGCAATGACGCCGCCTCTCTCTCATAGGTTGCGTCGAATGGCTCTCCAGGCAAATCCACCTCCGTAACGTGAACGTGTGATAGCCGCACGACTCCACGTGGCACAGGCAAATGTGAACCGCAACCTGCGTGAAACGTTGAACCTCCGGAAGGTCTTTAAAAGTCGTAGATATTACCTAAGGTCAGCTCATCGGTGAGAGAAAGACCAACAGCAGGCGCCTCTACGAACGCCGTTTATCCGGGGAAAAGTGGAAGTATGTGGCCACACTAGATGAGGCATGAGTGTATTTATCTGACTGGCAAAATTCGAGCCATGACTTACATTTCACGCGATGCAAAATTCCGTCTTGCGTTCATCCGTCATTACAAAGCAACTTTCTCGAAGGGATTCATGGTTGTGGCAGGATACTGCTATCAAGGCAAATTAACTATTTGTCAGGTTTCTAAAAACTAAAATTAACCCTGCCTTCTTTCAGCAACATATCCTGACCCTAATTTACACAGACGACCTGCCTCGTTTGTATGAAAATGCCATCAATCAAGTCCCTGTGCATATAGATAAGGCTTCATCCTACACGTCTCATTCTACCTGTAACTTTCTGCAACAGATGGCCCAAGACACCGGCATTCAGGCTATTCCGTTCCATGATATACCGGTGAAGTCATCAGATGCCAGTCCTATGGAGTTCTGTG